>SJRY01000029.1:0-35486 GCA_011319805.1 Macrocybe gigantea | reverse complement strand
GGTATGCTCTCCCCCTGTGCTGCATCGGGAGGTTCGTCCGGCTTCTTCTTCTCGTCAACATTCTTGGTGGAAGATTTCTTGCCAAAAAAGCCACGCTTGTTGGTTTGTTGAGTGGTTTAACCTGGTCACGAGGGCGGCCTTTTCGTCGACGGAGGTTGTACGTGTTTCGGACATGACGCGATGAGGATAGCGCCTAAAGCGCCCCTGGGAAGAAAAAGGAGCGGAGGGAACACAGTCGGTCGAACCCAAGTGGTGAGGTTGTTGTCGTTCATAGACTTATATTATAACCGGGTTTGCGGCACGAGTGCGTAATCTGTTTGACTAAGTTAGGCCTCCAACATCCCAAGGCCAAGGGCACGATCGTGCCTCTCTACGCTCCACTGCGGCTTGCGGGAGAGAAATTGAGTCATTCCACGTCAGTTCTCGGCGCATTCCTCCGACATCCAATAGCATGCATCTGCAGACTGACCGCAGCTAGTTACCACTTCTCATGAGACAGATAATGCGTCTTTTCGGCATTCATTGACCTCGGGCAACACCGAATTTTTGAGCCCATATGTTGTCTGCATTCTTGCATCTGAAACATGTGGAACATTATTATTATCAAAAATTCGCCGGCGACCGTCTTCGTAGGTTATGGACATGCATAGGATGGATTTACATCCGTTGTATTGCTTGTTTGGTCACTATTGCCTGATCGCCAGTTATGTAATTTTCCTTGGGTACACCATCCTACTTTCCAGTCGTCAGGCGGCCGTTGCATCTTGGATACCTGCTCGCCTACTGTTCCTGCCCCCCCCACGAAAGCAGGCTTTCTCTTGTTTTTCTCTCACGTTCTTTTGTGCACAGTCCTTACACCGTCTTGGCTCAGAGGTAAAAAATCCTCCGTCACAAACCTGCGCTCCGAGAGCTCTCCAATCGTTCTACCACCCCCACCTGGAACCCCGAAGGAAGCCACTCTTTCGTTCTGGCGTCCTCTCCATTCGTGTCTTGTGGTCAGAAGCCTGAGCCTGCCTGCGGGAACGGCAGTTCCGCCAGCAGTGCAGGCCGCCCTGTCATCCCAGCAGGCCAAGGTCGCAGCGTCAGTTTCACCCCCAGTTACCCAACAGAGGCTAGCCGCAAAGAGTAAAGGCAATAGGTTTGAAAACGTCATCCTTCCTCGCATGCTCTCCAGCCGACTTAGCCCCTCGCAGAGATAGCGTACAGCGGTCGCAGTGCTGGTGGCTTCCTTACCTCGTTATGGAATACGAAGTCAACCAAGTCCTTATCACCCCCTCTCGGCGGAGAACTGTCCAAGCCGCTGTACATGTACCAGGCGCACTTGTGAGCGGACACGTCATCCGTCCGTTGACGTCTTGTTTGATTTCCTTGTGTTTAGTGATGTGTCGAGAAACTCTGAGGAAATCTCCTTGCAATGCTACCTCCGCGCCGATGAGCCGAAGCGCGGTGCGAATGGCATGACCGATGATTTGGGCAATGATATCTTCCTCGGAGGCATCAAGTTCCTGCCAAATTATGAAGCCTTGAGTACTCAGGACCAGTGGTACGAGTTCGTCGGTGGATCCGGTAAGATTCAACTCGGCGTATCCTTCCAGCCGTCCAACGGGCATTCGCTCACGATCGACGACTTCGAGTTGATTACCGTCATCGGCAAAGGAAGCTTTGGCAAGGTCAGATTGGGCGTTCCGTGTCTACGAATGAGTCAAATTTTTCGACGCCACTTCATGACAGGTCATGCAAGTCAGGAAGCGAGATACATCCCGAATCTACGCTCTAAAGACCATCCGCAAGATACATATCGTCAACCGGAATGAAATCACGCATACCCTCGCCGAGCGCCTCGTCCTAGCCCGGGTCAACAACCCTTTTATCGTGCCGCTCAAATTTAGTTTCCAATCAGAGCAAAAGCTGTACCTAGTGCTGGCGTATGTCCCGACCCCGAAGGATCCGTGCTTCTCGTTCTGACTGCTATCAATCAGTTTCGTGAATGGCGGCGAGTTATTCCATCATTTACAGAGGAGCAGCGTTTCAATGAGGAGCGATCTCGGTACGGTTATACTGCCCTATCGCTTCCCTTTACCTGTATTCACTTGACGTGCTCTTAGCTTCTACAGTGCTGAACTCTTACTTGCATTGGAACACTTGCACGAGCTTGATGTTGTCTACCGGTCGGCATGCATACTCCCTATGTCGGAATTTTACTCATTAGCGTTACCATTCTTTCAGTGACTTGAAACCGGAGAACATTCTCCTTGACTATACAGGGCACATCGCTTTGTGTGATTTGGTCTCTGCAAGCTCAACATGAAGGACAACGAGAAGACCAACACATTTTGTGGCACGCCGGAATATCTTGCTCCAGAGATTCTCAATGGAGAGGGTTATGGTGCGAACTTTACTGCTTCGCGTTACCACCTTCCTTTTAACAAATGAACAGACAAAACGATTGACTGGTGGACACTTGGGGTGTTGTTGTACGAGATGTTGTCTGGACTCCCTCCCTTCTATGATGGTGCACTTTCATTTTGCTTTGCTGCCAGAATGACCGACTCATCTGTCCGCAGAGGTCACGGATGAGATGTACAAGAAGATACTGAATGACCCGCTCCTCTTTGGTCCCGAGATCGGTAACGAGGCGAGGAGCATACTCACTGGTCTTCTTACAAGAGATCCCTCCAAACGACTCGGCATTAAAGGCGCTGAGCAAATCAAGAAGCATCCTTTCTTCGACAATCATATCGACTTCGGGAAGCTTCTCCAGAAGAAGATTCGCCCTCCGTTCAAGCCCAGTGTCTCTAGCCCAGTGGTGTGTCAAGCTCGTTCATCGGTTGGGAGTCAAATTGACATTTCGTTAGGATGTGTCTAACTTTGACACTGTCTTCACGACTGAGGCTCCTGTAGACAGTTTTGTGGAAGATTCTAACCTTTCCCAGACTGTCCAGGCTCAGTTTTCAGGTATGTAGCGACATTCCTGGTTTAACCGTGCTTTGCACATCGACAACGTTATTAGGTTTCTCCTACGATGGTAGCAACATGCCGCAGTAATTTCTTTGCGTAGTTCTTAACTTATACACGTATACACATTTCGCATTGCTGTCGTTGCCTTTGGCTACTTGGGACTTGCACTGACTCTACATAATATGCACTCTGTCTCCTTCCTTTCGGCTGTCTATCTATCCTCTCCGCTCGTTTATTATTGGTATATCCTTTGTAGACACTAGAGTACATACCACTAATCCCATACCCACTACTTATTGCTGGTCGTTTTGGAATTTGAACAGCAATCTTCCTAAGGCTCTCTTACGTAATGAGATGCCTCATCTACCATGGCCACCGTGAGCCATACCATCTACTCTCATTATGATCCAAAGGATAGAGAAACCTTAGAGCAAGAGACGGGACAGGCGCTCGACGAGGAGGACGCATGGCAACTAGCTGTCATCCGAGACACCCATTCCAAGCGCCCGCCTCCTCGATTTACATCGGCGACATTCACTTCCACCGACTGGATCTCCGTCGCCTCCCCTTCCAAGATACCTGCCTCTGAAGGAGTGTCTCCAGGGATCGAAGTCTCGTCATGGTATCACTCGTTGACGACCCAGAAACAGAGCTGTAGCTTGCCCAGATTCTACTCTGAGGATGAATCAGCCAAAGACGGCACGGAGGTTCCTCAGCGAAAACCTATACCCCGGAGCTCCTCCGCGCCTTCCTCGCTACCACTGCTACGCAAAGAGGAAAAGAAGAACAAGAACAATTGGTTCATTATGCGCGATGCGGGCTGGTGGCGCCGCTGCGGATTCAGAACGTGATGCAGAGTCCTCAGCCACGGTGCCCGAGAGTCTCGCAGACATCATCGCGCGAGACCCGCCACCGCCACCGGAGCACGGCAAATTCCGGCCACCGGTGTTCCTTCAGATTGGGCCGATGAATAGGGGCTTCCGGATGCTGGAGCGCAGCGGTGGAGTGAGGGCGAGCCACTTGGGCCGGATGTCGTGAGGCGAACAAATGCAACAGCGGGCATAGGAAGCGTGCTGCGACGCCAACGCGAGCGCGAGCAAGTAGCAAGCGCGTCGTTTTCCCGAGACAAGCTGGATTCTCAGATCATAGATCTTACCCTTTCGGATTCTGACTCGGATTCTGGCGAGAGCGATGTGTTGGACGTTGTTGTGGAAGCACGCAAAGATAACATGGTTTCTGTCAAGGAAGAATCTCAAGGCGGCGAGGCGGATTCCTCACTAGCCGTCGACGAGAATGACTCGAGATATGGTCGCAAAGCGCTCCTCACTCCAATAGCGACCGTGCTCAAATCTGATCGATTGGGCATCGGACTCAAGGCAAAGACCGTCGGTCCGTACAAGGCCTCGCAGAAGCGGGTGACGCACAACGCGGCAGCTCTTGCCGCACACAAAAGCTGCAGAGGCAGCACGTAAGCAGAGAGCACTCCTCGGACGCGGGCGAAGGGGCTACGAGAGAAAGCGCAAGCAGGACGAGGCGGAGCGCAAGAGACTCTTGCAATACATGAACACCTGACGTGGGCCGCCTTGCACTCTTTTTTTTTGTGTATTTGATGGACTGACATCAGTGCTCTACCTATTCTATTTATGTACTGAATCACGATTTCCTAAAGATGCCTAACGATACATCATCATCGTCCACGATAGCAAGTTGATATTTACGGGCGGGTATTCGAAGGGTATATCACAGAAGTGATTTCATCGTAAGCCCAGTCATCGTAAGAGATACGTTGCCTGACTTGTCGTAAAGACAGCGAAAGAGGGAGAAAGAAAAGTTGGGAAGTCAAAAAAAGACAGAGCTACGAATGCGTATCACCCCATACGCCCTTCGCAGGTTCACACTTGACCGATGCCACGTACATCCGCAACCACTGGACCATCTCCTTGCTGATCTGATGGCAGCGGGTGACATCGATCTCAAGAAGGCGCGATGGGGCCAGGAGCGTGGACGCGGCCGAATTTCGGGCCTGGTGGGCTTTGCTGCGGGCTTGTGCGGCGGCGGCTGCAGAAGCGGAGGATGAAATTGAATTCGGAGAAGTGTGATAGCGTGAGTATGTGCTGGGCAAGCGTGATTCGACGAAAGTGCGGAGGGATTCCCAATCGAGGCTGGTGCATCCGTCGATGGTCAGAGATTCAAGGCGAGGACATGCCCAAGGCTGCGCTGATGAGAGGGCCTGAGACAATTGCTATGAACATGACACGAACAACAAATGAAAAGCTGAAGCAGACCTTGAGGAGGTTCGACGACGCGTCTTCCATATCGATGAGTTCGAGGTTGGTGAGAGAAGGCAACTTGCGCAATAAGCTTACAAACTTCATTTCGTTTAATAAACACGTTTCAACTCTAAGATGGCGGAGGGGAAGCCGAGTCAAGGCCTGTGAGTGCAGGATGCTGATGATGGGTGTGACGTTCTCGAGGTAACAGAGACTGATGGACTCCAAGTTGGGAAACCTGACTTGGCTGAGTATCTGCCTCGTACGAGCGATTCCGGCGTAATAGAACGTCGCTTTCGTCAGATGACGCAGATGTACCGTCCTCGAAAGAGGAGGGGGGTCAACATCTTCCGAATGCGTAGCTCGAATGTCCGAGTCGACACTCGACATGTTTCGCAAAGACAATTCCTCGAGTTCGGGGCATTGCGCGAGAATTTCGAGAAGCATATGTGCAGACGGAGCTGAGGAGTTGAAATAGCCGCCGAGGTTCAAGCAGCGCAGACGCGAAAGAAGTCGCTTGTCCCAGCCGAAATTGAATGAAGTGAAGGAACAGGAGCGAAGGCGAGGCGTGTGGCCTTTGAACAGAGGAAGCGGCAATGACAGATAACTGTCTTCTTGCATCGAATGGAATACGCGCACTGTAAGAGACTCCAATAATGGTGCATTTTCTTGGCATCGGACAAGCGCGACATGAGCCTGCGGGCGATTGGGGACACTCAGGAATAGAGACCGTGTGCGCCATAAGGCAGGTCGGACGAGATCCATGGCGCGCACGACTTGGTCCGTGACGCTCATGTTGTAATCGACTATACGGGGTCCAAAATCGATGACAACGTCAATGGGATATGACTTGGAACGCTCTATTCTCCGACGAGCTTTCTCTACGCTGTGGTGTGGACTTACGATGACCTTTGCCCATAGAACTGGAGTATTGAGCGCCACGTCTGCCCAGTACCGACTAGATTGACAGAGTCAAAAGGGTCCACGACGGATACTATGAATGGCGCACCAGACGAGCATTAAAGTCGAAAGCATTACCGGATTTTCATCTCCCATGCCCAAGACCCCCATAATAAATATCTTCGAAAGAAGTTCGCTGGGAATGCGCGAAACAGGGGACTGCAAGCGGACGGCTTGCTCAAGGTGGGATTCCAGCTCCCGCCTTTCGACCATCAACGCGGCCATTTTAGTGTCCAAGGACTTGATAGCCTCGCGCAGATGTGAGATGGAGAAATTTGGCCGAAGCCTCTCAGCAGACAAGCACGTATCATCGGTACTACATGGCGGTGTCCTCGAGCAGCACGACGGCTCGGAGTCTCTGGCAGAACGGTTTCTCCACGAGGTGAAAGCGCTGGCGGGTACGCGTGCTGGGAGCGCCGACATGAAGCAATGCAGAGCAAATGACCACTCGCTGAATTTTGGGCCTATCTGGTTCCCAAAATGCTGGCCTGTGCAGACTCAAAAACGTGATTCTATTGTAAGAGGTTCATTAAATGTTAGAACGCAGAAGAGAACTGGGAAACATACGACGACGGGAGATGATGGGTTCGTTAAATGATGAAGGCCTTAACACGCCGGGGTGCAGCGACCCCTTGAGGCTTTAAGGGATCCCAACGATCACATACCGATAAAAGGCGTTCCTGCCAAAGTACTTTCCCTTGTGCTCCGTTTTTGCACGAGGCGCGAGGCATGTCAAATATCCCACTGGCAGCGGAGTAAGGACACAGAGTTGCGTGATGGCAGAACTGCAACGTGGGATGAAATAACGAGCATCCCAAACACGAGGGAGGCAACGAGGCGTGTTGGCTGTAAACGAGCGAGATCGTTTTCGCCTCTTCGGCAGTGACGACCACATATCTGGGTCAAACGATCCTAAATCATCCCTCGCAACATTCCGACAAGGTTGTCAAGCCCATGGGGTCTCTATTCCTATTATGATACCGAGGGTAAGCAAAATACACAAAATACTCTATCGTCTCTAGTCTTCAGCCTCTGAACGGTTCTCCGATTTGTCTGCCGACCGATAATAAAACACTTGACACAGGACCTACGAGATGAACAGAATAAGTCACAAGGAGAACATCAAGTCTCGGTTTGAATGCTCACGAAGGCATCAAGAAATACGGTCAGCGCACTCCCTATCGCAGCCATCGATTTAGTATGGCACTCGAGAATCGTGGCACCCTTCAACGTACCTGCCAACCATCCCGCATTCGCAAGCAGGTAATTCCACTCTACGCTTTTAGCGCAGATAGATAATGCGTACGTCAAATTGCCAAAGATGGCAAAGAAAAGAGGGCAGGAGATAAACCCTCGCCTCTTGTTTTAAAGTTTTTGTCTACTCTGTTCATCAGCATTTGCATGCGCGGCAGAGCTAAATGCACCTACAGATTTGCGGAATTCGAGCTCCGAGCTAGGAAAAATCGTAAACGGACTCGGATTCGGAAAGAAAAGAAATCGCACATATAATGCCGCACTCGACCATCCAAAAAACTGGACCAACCAACCAGATTTGACTTCTGGTGGTGTCGTGGATTCCTCGGAAGAAAGACTGATCCACCACGCTATGACACCAACGGCGGAGACAAAGCAGAGGGCGATAGTATAATACAGTAAAAGAGAGATAGATAAGGGCTCTCGGGGAAGCTGTTCATCATCTTTCAGCAAAGGCTGACGTTCGCCGACCGAGCGCCTTCGCTTCCAGCGATAGTAATAAATCTGTCCCAGTAGGATGAGGTCGCAAAGAGTGTACTGTATGGAATTGACGTCAGCAGAGGGCACGACAGAAATTGAAAACACTCACATATAATGCAAGGAGGATGACGGTAGGCAGTAAACGTCCCAAGACAGCGCCGACGAGATTGAAAAGGTCTCCTACGAGCCACACTACCACGAAAAGGATACTCAGGCCCTCTCCTGACTGCAATGAAAAATTTTCATAAATTTGGGGGGAATAGACGACTATCCTGGAAGCCAAGATGCTGGTCAACAATCAGGTGGCAGAGCAATTTAGGAAATGTGCATACCAGCAGGCAATGGAGATCCACCCGAGCTGCGTGCAGATTAATTGAGATGCTTAATAGGAGCCCAAATGACACGAAATAACACACGATGCTACTTAGTCCGTCATCGACCATAGTCGTTGGAAGGGTAACACAGCGAAACAAAAAATTTCAGGCTCGCGCGAAAAGGCGATGACCTGCACGTGTCCGGCAGTGCGATGGCCGTCTAGAACAAGGCTCAATTTTCAAACTAAGCATCGTGCCGGTGCATGAGCTCGGAAAAGTTATTAGAAAGGGCAATGTGCTTGCGGCGTCTTAACTTTAGACAGGAGAGAAGGACAGCCATACTCTGAAGAGTACACCATCAGAACAAATGACTGAGCTTGTCTGATTGCGAAGGGCATTTGCCTCTTTCGGGTTAAGCCGCGTGACGTACCACACCGGCAACTTGTCACGCCTGAGTTTGTCCTTGTTCAACCACTCGCTGGTCTCCAGGAATATGAACAGTCAGGAAGCATTTCGACGACTTGCAAACCAACTGAGGACCGCGGGGGGAAACAGAGGACCCCTTCCCGGTGGACAGAAGGGATTTTTCGCTGGAAGCGGTCTGTTGGTCGCGCTGATTGCAGGAGGTTTCGCATTGAACGCTAGCTTATTCAACGGTAGGTGGTATTTACAACTAATTGCGTGTTTGACCTCACGATTGGTTCAGTCGATGGTGGTCACCGTGCCATCAAGTATACACGGTATGAATTACCGTCTCTTTGTCGCCGCATTCTATATTAAGTCCCCTCACAGTATACACGGTGTAAAGGAAGAGGTCTACAATGAAGGCACCCACCTCATGGTCGGTTTTTTTTTGGCATTGATACAGAAGAACGCCATCCCTAACTGGATCGTAGATTCCATGGTTCGAGACACCGATCATCTTTGACATCCGTGCCAAGCCAAGGAATATCGCTAGTTTGACTGGCACGAAAGGTAGGTGTCTACTCCAGCCACTGAATAATGTGAACTCCTACGTTCCCGCCAGACTTGCAAATGGTCAATATTACATGTCGTGTCTTGTCACGTCCGGCGACACGTGCACTACCCACGATATATCGTGAACTCGGGAAGGACTACGATGAAAGGGTTCTTCCTTCCATCGTGAACGAGGTATTGAAGAGTGTCGTTGCCCAGTTCAATGCCAGTCAACTTATCACGCAACGCGAACATGTGCGTATCTCAATTGATTGTTCCGGGCACAGTAATTGAGGTTTTCCTCAGGTCTCTCGTCTTGTCCGGGAGAACCTTACGGTCCGAGCGCTACGATTCAACCTTGTTCTCGATGATGTGTCAATAACCCATGTGGCATTCTCGCCGGAGTTCACCCATGCGGTCGAAGCAAAGCAGGTCGCACAGCAAACAGCACTCCGTGCGGCTTTCTTGGTTGACCAAGCTATTCAAGAGAAGCAGGCTCGTAAACTTTTTTTTGTCGTGCCTTACCTTCACGTTTCTCATGTCCTGAGCAGTCTATCATTGTTCGTGCTCAGGGTGAAGCGCGTAGTGCAGAACTCATCGGAGAGTCGATGCGTCAAAACAAAGGCTTCCTGGAGTTGCGGAGACTTGAGGCTGCACGAGACATCGCGAATCTATTAGCTACGTCCGGGAACAGAGTCATGCTCGATTCACAGGGTCTACTCCTTAACGGTGTGTTGGTCCGACATTTCTCTTTTCATCCGTAACTGAAGATCACTCTCTCAGTGGTAGGACATGATGCCAAAGAATTATTTAAAACCAAGTAATAGTACTTTTGTGATGCTTTCCTGTCTCGCTCCAAAAGAAAATCGCATTCTCCACAACAGCGATGTCACGTGTTACCATTCTGCAGGCCTCATTCTGTGCTGACGTTCTGTTTGACGAGTTGGAAATGGTTAATCCCATACATCACCAATGGTTTCAAAGCGACCACGTCCCACGGCAAATACATCCACTGACCAGGAAGACGAGGTCGCCCAATCCTCCAGCTCCCACTCGGCTGCCAAGAAAGTAAGATGGAATCGACGGGAGGATGACGCAGACTGTACCGAAGAAGACGCGCCAGAGAAGATGTGCAAGGTGTTCTATCTCTACTATAGTGTTTACCCTGTCTTTACTAATTTCTGAAAGTCGTGCCTGGCTGTGTGGCACAAGTCGTGAGCGATTCCACCATGGTCTCACAGATGTTTCGCTGACTGGTCTGCAGTGGCTGGACTGGCTGTGCATACTACGACCCCAATCGATATATTATGTACATATTGGAGGATACCCAAGATTCTTCCCATTTCGATCTGGTAAAGATGGGTAAGGGGCTCTCAATATTGTTGAGGCGCTGGCTCAAAACTTCCACAACAAGTCATAGAACAGTGCAATCCTGACGTGGTTTTGACGTCCTCGAAAACAGACGACGCCTTCATTGATGTGCTTCGCGAATCCAGTATGCAAAGTTTTAGAAAAGGCGCATACAGTTACTCACAATCTGGTTAGCGACTGAAACGGATTGTCTGTTCCAAATCAAGCCATTCAAAGATTTCACACCGTCGAAAGGACACGATCGTATCCTTTCCCTGAGCATTCTGTCCGATCTTGTCGTCGAAAACGATGAGGTTGCGGTCTCCCAGGACGGTCATGCCAGAAATGCATATGAATTCATGAGAAAACAGAGAGGCGTCATCGGAGATCCCATCGCTCGGCAACGAAACGCGCTGATTAGGCTGGCTAATTTTGCCTCTGTTGATACCATCCCTATCTGCGTTTGCATCTGCCTAATTCTACTCTACCTTTGTTGGGCTGAACATCCCTCTAGATGGCGTCTATTGGTGCTCTACTCGACTACCTTATCCGACAATCTGCTCTTGAAAATATTGATGGGGAAGGGGAAGACAGCTTGGCGATTCGCAGCATTGAAACCCTCTCACTGTATGGGCATACCTCGTTGACTACACCAGCACAACGTCCCTACTAGCTTTTCCAGCGATCAGGTGATGCATGTCAATGCAGATACCCTCTCGTAAGCGCCATTCCATCAATACGAACCTCAAATTGAGGATTATCAGCTCGTTGCAAATCTTTGAAAGGGAGAACCATGCCTCTGTTCATTCCGATAAAACGAAAGAAGGGCTGTCGCTCTACGGTAGAATACCTTTTCCGCTCGACAGCCAACCGCTAATTGGAGATAGGGATACTGGACAACACCAGAACTCGACTTGGGCGATCACTTATGCGTGCATGGCTCCTCCGCCCGTCCCTCTCTATCACTGAAATTACTGGTCGGCAGGATGCCGTCGCTTGTTTCCTTCATCCAGAGAATCTACCCCCAGCAGATGCTATTCGAAGTCATCTGAAAGGCATATCTAATGTGCCTAGGCTCCTTCGTAGCATTAGAATAGGCAGAGCGACGCTTCTAGATTGGCAAGGGCTCCTAAAGGTACAAGCAAGGTATATTGATTCCTGCCCTCCTCTCATCATGCACATGGCCAGTTTGCTTTCCATTCCGCTATGATACGAGACGTTATAAATGAATTCAAAAATGCTAAGGAAATCGGCATTGTTCAGAAGGTAGACTCGATCATTTCACACCTGAATACTAATTTCGTTGAGTAGCTTCACTCCAATTTTGATGCCGCCACGGTCAGAGAAGTCGGAAGTCAAATAAATAAGATTGTATGCCATTTCCTTCCCAAAAATACGTTCTCGCTTTGACATTGGACTTTTCTTCAAGATCGACTGGGAAGAGTCCGTAGTTGTTGGCAGGGTCTGTGTCCGACAGTTGATCGATGAGGAGTTGGATCATATGAAGCGAGTTTATAATGGCATTGACTTCGTCCTGGTGACTGAACCAATTCAACGTGTTGAACCCTCCGCTGAACTTTCGCAACTAGACGAAGGTGGCCGAACAGATTTCTGAAAAGGTCCCCCCACATCTAGCTTCCTCGCTGAACGTCGTCTACTTCCCTCAACTTGGTAAACTGATATGAAGAGATCATCGTGCGCAACTTCATTCACCATGAACAAGGTTTTTTAATATGTGTTCCTTCAACGCCTGACCTGGAAGCGAATTCTGAACCGATCAGCGGTTGGTGCTTTCAGGTGCGCCATTCATGCACGACCACGTTTCATTATTCTGAAACTCTGAATCACAGTTTTCATCAGAGTAAGTATCTGTGAATTGTGTCTGACGTGCTTGGCTAATCTCTCGGCATAGCGCACATCTTTATTTTAAGTCTCCGGAGATGCGAGGTAGGTCGACAACGCTCACCCAAGTACACTGTTCTCAATCAATCGAGACATGGATAATCACATCGGTGATTTGCATTCCGTCATTGTGGACCGGGAGATCGACATCATTCAGCGATTATCCGAAGAAATAGTGACTCATGAACAATTGATGAACCAAATCTGTGATATATTCGCCGAGTTAGATTGTTTGCTCTCCTTTGCAGAGGCGTCCAGATTATATGATTATCGGCGTCCGGAGATTGTCGAGGACAATATTATCCACGTCAAGCAAGGCAGGTAGGGACATCTTGATCCATTTGTGTGCAGGGCTGAGCTTTACGATCTAGGCACCCACTACAAGAACAAATTGTAGATACATTCGTGCCTAATGACACGATGATTGCAGGGGGGGATGGAGAAATTGACTCTCGAGGCTTTCCTGCGCCAAGGAAAGGATGGAATAGCATCCTTGTATGCACAGGCGCCAACGCATGCGGAAAAGTAATGAAATATATTGCCAAACCATGGAAAATGCGACTCACTGATCCACGCAGAGCGTCTATCTGAAGCAGGTGGGTCATTCACTAGTACGTGTGGAAACGGAAGTTGTTTAGGTGATGTAGATCGCTCTTATACAATACATGGCCCAGGTAATTTATTTCGTCATGCCTGTCCACTGATATGACACTCTGCTGTAGATTGGATGGTAATATCATCCTTTTGTAAAAATGCAACCCTTACCTTGGTTTCCAGTTTCGTGCCTGCGGAAAGTGCAGTCTTGGGTGTCGTTGACAAAAGTACGGACATGACCCCGTAGCCTTGTTTGCTCTGACCATATTTTACAAGTCTTTACGCGGATATCGACACGCGAGACTGTCTCGAAGGTGACCTATTCTTTGAGTACATCACATCGCCGTTGAGACGTGCAAGGCAGGTTCAGTCGGCTTTTATGATTGATTTGAATCAAGTGTCTCTGGCTCTTCGCAACTGCACAGCTCGTTCCTTGATAATACTGGATGAGTTTGGAAAGGGAACATTGACTTCTGGTAGGAAATGGTCTTTAAGGCAAATGATTTGATTCACAAGTAACTATAGACGGGGCTGGTCTTTTTTGCGGTATCCTCAAGCATTTGATACGCCGCGGCCGCCAATGTCCGAAAGTCCTAGTTGCAACCCACTTCCACGAAGCGTTCAAAGAAGGATTATTTGATCCATCTACGGCGCCGATCTCCTTCTGCCACATGCAGATCGTATTAGCCGCGGCATCTTCAAATATAGGTGGCGAACCCGAGTATGAAGGCAATAGACTACGCAACGCAGACAAAATAACATATCTGTATCGGTAAGTTTGGTCCTCGAAGAGCTGACATTCGCTACACTGAGAGAACTGCAGTGTCGCAGAAGGCCTGTCTCTAGAGTCCCATGCAGCTGTGTGCGCAGAGTTTGTGGGAGTCCCCGCTCCGTTGGTGCAACGAGCCCGATATGTCTCGTATGCGCTATTTCTCCAGATGGTAAAAATTGGCCAGTCCATTAATATTGATAATCGGAACAGGAACCTCGTCGCATCCCACGAATTGGGGCGCTTACTAGACGAAGACATGACGGATGAGGAGCGACGAGAACTCGAAGACGCTGAAACGGTGTGTCGCCGTTTTCTGGAATGGGATTTTGAGCATGTCGAGGCTCGTTCTGTGAAGAGGAAGCTAACAGAAATTCTGGGGAGACTTGGACCAGTAGAGTAGCTGTATTTGTAGTGACGTAACGGTCACATGGATTTGTAACCACTACACCGAGTTGCCGCTGTCCAAGAAGACGGTGGTCGCATCCAGAATGGCCGGACTTGCTCACAACACAACATGCCGGTAGTCGAAGTCGTCCTCTTTACCCCCTCTGAGACCTTCCTGACAGACAAATCCGTCATCAACGAAGGTCTCAGCTTGATCAAGCAAACAGAAGGTTTTGGCAGGTACGTTTCAAGATCCAATGGTATCCCACGTTTCCCAGGTTCTGATCGTTATCTGTTCAGCGCCTACTACGGCCTAGTTGCAGAGGATAGTAGCAAGGGATTTCTTATCATCGGTTCGTCGAGTCGTCTTGCTCATAACATGTTGATCCGTCGCATGCTCACGCCTCTCGTCAGAATGGGCGTCTCTTGAGCACCACAAGAAGCTACTCACTGCCGACAACTTCCGTCAGGTCGCCGACACCATGGAGCGAAATTTTGTCGGGGAGGCTAGGATCGAACATGTCGAATTCACCGCAGACGCGATGTCTGCTTTTGCAGCTCCTACGACCGAGATCGTCCGTCTTAAACTGAAGCCTGAGACGTCGGCTGAAAGCCTTGTGGCCGCATTGACGACCTTGGGTGAGGCGCTGGCGAAGACCGCCCCGTGCCATGGCGTCGCCGGCGGCGCGAGCAAAGAATATGAAGGGACGTTCCTCAGCGTCATCGGCTGGGACAGTGTTCAGGTGTGCTTTGCGCGGCGATTCGTAAAGTTGTTGTGTTCACGGACAAGGAATGCAGGCCCACGTCGACATTGTCAAGCAGGATCAGTTCCCCCCGCTTGTTCAAGAACTTCACAGAATCGCTGATGTTGACATCAAGCACACTAACCTGTTGAAAGCAGCCTAAGGGGGGTGGACTCCGCTATCTCGTGCATACTGCTTAATGTGTCTAGTCATTTAGCCATCTTACATGAGTAGAAATGAAATACTTGCCTGTGATATCCTTGTGGTCGAGACAGCGGATGTAAGCGGAGTCCATTTCAGTTCCCGTTACCCGAGTACAGGTGGTAATACACGATTCTCCTTTCCGCACATAGTCCGTTATACCAAGACTAATCATTCAAGATCAATACACCGCTGAATTGGACATCAACCCCTTCAAATTAACCCAAGCTTAGGATGTTTACTGGAACATCATTGGTCCGTATCTATGTTTCAGCTCATTTAGGCCTTTTGGTATAGGGATATATTGTAGATAAACTCGCCTAGAGGATCTCATCGTCGCCAGGAAGCTTCCTTCCTGGTCATATAGACACAGCTTACATTGGACACATTTTCTCTGAACCAGGGTATCCACTTAGGATCCAGTTGACTGCACCCATCAGCGTTCAGGGCTTGGATTGGCCTTATGCCTTGATTAGCCATCACGCTAGCTTTGCGCGTTCGCACGAGACGGACCAAGGGACCTGTTTGCATGTCCGGAGAATGAGATATATTCAGAGTTATAAGATCGGGGCACAGTGGCCCATTTTCTAGTGGTGGAGATGCGAGCGCCTCCACGACCTCGTTGGCGACGTTTGCAAGTCGTGACACCTCCAAAATTTGCAGCGTTGGCGTTTCCTGCAGGAAGCTGACGACAGATGCTGGCGTGACGGAGCAAAGCGAGATGCAGAGGTTCGTCAGCTGAGCCGAACCCCTGTCCGCCGGGGTGCCGAACGCGCGGTCTAAAGATTTGGTCGCCCTAACGATGCGCAGGATCTGCAATGACGATGTTGACACCTCCTCCAGTATGTCTGACGCCAAAGGACCCGCCAGCTCCAGATGGGTGAGGTGCGAGAGGATCAGCGGTTCGGCCCGGCGAGGAGAGGTCCACACCTCCCGCGTGTTGATGTCATAGATGAGCGTCTGCAGGCGCGGATTTGCTTCCAAAGTAGCCAAGATGCTCTCATGGTTGATCCCGCAGTCTTGAACGTGAAGATAGGTCAGGTTTTGCAAGCGATCGGGTATACTGTGCCACGAGAAGCTGGCCGTATCCAGTGTGAGCTTGCGCATCCGAGCCTTGGGCATGAAAAGCGCGTCTCGTTTCGTCGGTGCGAGATCTCTCCGAATGTCAATGACTTCCAGCTCTTCCAAAAAGGCAAGTATATGCGACATGCCGATCGACTCTAGGTATTTCGAAATGTCCCAGCCTTCTATTCTGCAGGCGCGGAGGTGGGTCCACTGCAGCTGGCAAAGCTGTGGGAACGGCCAATCCGGGTCTCTGAAGACGCCGACGCGGACACACAGTTCGCGGATCCTTCCACGTGACTGCTTTAGCCACAATGTCGTCTTGCGAGTGGGGTGATGCGCGGTGAGCACCAACTTATCCCACAATGAAGGCGTGTTCCACGCGACGTTGCGCCAATGCTTGCAGATGTGCAGAAGGAGGATGAGATTGGTGGAATCCTCAGTAACGAGTGCACGGAATATCTCCGCCACGATCTCAACTGGAAGCTCGCCGAAATAATAAGGCCGATGTTTAATGGGTGTAGGGTGGTCGGGCGCCTGCATGGCGGCGAGGACGTCCTGTTTTAATTTCAGCAGCTCGTGGCGGCGCTTCGCGTCAGCAGGTTTAAGCCTCTCGAGTGACATTGAGATCATCGTGAGAGACGCGTCGAATCTCCGTGCTTGTAGGAGAAGCCTTGCGGAACGGGAGTACCCCTGCCACCTGTCCGGTGCAATTTCAATGACTTTCCGAGCGTCCCGCAGAGCATCTTTTGGTCGACCGAGCCTTTCGTACACAGCCGCACGACAGTCATAGACCATATATTGCCTCGCTCCATCTTTCCGGCATGCCTGCACGCCGCGGATTGGGACGCGATGTCAGTCAACAGAGCAAAATGCCAATAAAAGCGTGGCGTGTGGAGACCATGCGGCGACGTACTTCGTTGAAATTTTCGAGCGCCTCATCTAGTTTAGAGACATGGAAATTGTCTATGCCGCGATTAAAAGGTGCCTTCCAAGACATTTTCGTGAGTGACAGGAATGCTGAAAACGGGGCCAAGTTGAGAGAGTGCACAATGTTGTGATGGCGGTGTTTGGCGGTGTTTCCTAAAAAGGTAGCTGGAAAACACGGATTCGAGTTGGCGACTGCAGAACACTGACGATATTGAGGAGAAGGGAGTAAAAAAATTCAACATCTGGGACGCAACTTTCTAAACAAGTATCGTCTCGAGGGAGATGGAGGGGTGGACGGAGTAACGATGGAGGATTCGAGAAAATTCGACGGTGGTTGCCTGTTGTTGATAATCCAGGACACGATCAAGCATCCAAAAACGCCCATCGCGCCTTCACTCACTTCATACTCCATGCCGCTCAACTACTCAAAGTGGGACCAGCTCGAGGTGCGCGTGCAAAGCCTGCGTTGATGACCATCTCCGTTCTTATCTATTTTCACCGATCGTAGCTCTCCGACGATTCAGATATCGAAGGACATCCCAACGTCGACAAGCGCTCTCTTATCCGGTGTGTATCGAGATGATAAAACTCTCAATCTTCTGTATCTATAATCTTGCAGATGGAAGCAACGAGACATTCACGAGAAGCGAGAGCTGAGAAAAGCCACTATCGCACGTCTTGAGGCCGGCATCGCATGCAATAAAGTCCTCCTTCCTAGGATCACAGATATCTCCAAAACACTCTCTGACCCGTCGTCTTCGATGTCCGCCACGGCATACTTCAATTCCCTCGTTCAACGTCTTCAAACGAATCCATCAAAAGACTGTCCACCGACTAATGACCCGAACAAGTTTGAGCAAACCTACGACGGTATGATTCTTTCTCTACTCAAACAAGTTGCGGAGGACGCGAAGAACAAGGTCAAAGGAGCCAATGTGACCGAATCGGAGAAGGAGGAGCGGCTGGGCAAGGCCCTCGCCGACATCATGGCGGATCATGTCATCAGATTGGGGAAGACGGTTGAGGAGGATGCGGTCAAACTAGAAAATGAACTAAAGGAGCAGAGAAAGCACATTACAAGCGATGACATCCACGAGGGTTTCGAGAGCAAGGTATGTATGCACTGCATTCTTATTTGTCGTACAGACGTATTGACACTTGACCACAGTACGTTCCAACGAAATCGGAACCGCCTTCAGCCATACCGGCTGCAAAAGTCAGCAAGAAGGGAAAGTCAAAGGAAACCAAGGCAGAATATGAAGTCTTGAATCCGAAAGGAGTCGCCGCTGCTGAATCGGCCCAACAAGAAGGAGAAGGCGGTGAAGAGGAAGAGGAGAGTCTTCCAGAGATGACACCAAATCTCGAAGCGTTCTCGAAAATACCGCTCAAGGCATATGAGAAATCGTTCGAGTTCATCCAACAACACCGCGACATCTTTGTGCCTGGCGCGTCAGACGCATTGCTCGTGGCTGCCTTCAAGGCGCAGAGCGACAAGAAACCAAAATACGCAAAGCAATGTGTCCACCAGAGTCTCCTGCTGCAATACTGCGAGAAACTTGGCAGGGACGGTGTCGCCATTTTCTTCAAAAAGTCAGTCGATTTGTTCTTCCATCTTTCATCGAATCGCTAACTCGTGGTAAAAGGATGATCGCTGGAGACAAACGCGCTGAGAAGGTGTTCATTGACGATGTCGAGAACACTTACGCACACCTCGTCTCTCGCGTGGAGGCATCCATTCAAGAATCTACCGGGAAAGAGCAAATCCAGCTTGTCCCGGAGAATCCGAATCAGGACATCACATTCAACGTCCCAGACGGCCCTCCTCCTGAAGAAATTGTCTTGGAAGGAGAAGAAGCAGGGAAACTGGATGTCGGTGAGGTCCGCAAGGCGCTGCAGTTCAGATGGGACGTGTTCAGCGGGTTTTCCAAGGAAATGCAGGAGGCACTCAAGGGCGGCAAACTAGTCGACGTCAATAGGGTTCTTGGCGACATGGACGTGCCGGAGGCGGAATACGTCGTGCAGCAGTTGGACATGGCTGGCATCCTGAATTTTGCAGAAGGTGGAATTCGCGACCAGACAGGGACCGAAGGGAGCTCGTCAAACAGTGCAGTGGCAGCATAGTGCCTGTGAGCGGTTTCCTACCCTCGTCGTTGAAGGTAGCCATCCGAGTTTAAATACCATGTAATATGTTACAGTAATGAATCTTTTCGTGCATCAGCTTTTGAATCTCAGCAATCTCTGTCACGTCTCCCACAAAGCTCACTTTTGCAAGGCATCACGCGTCAACCCACGGCGACATATGCAGCTTTAAGGCAGTCGGACGTTGTGGACCCTATTCGGCCCACGACGCCGAGATCCTGGCGCAAGCTTTGATACCCAACCGTCTCTCCATGAGTTCAAACACGATGCCAACCGTGTGCCAGGACTCTGAATCTTTGACTCTGCCCTGTTTCTCCACATAGGAAATGGCTTCGCAGCTTCTTCCAGGATTTGGTCTGCCTCTGAATCTCCCTTCTCATCTGGACGATGGAAAGCATGTCAGACCGTTCCGTTTCTTTCCCAGCCTGCTGCATACGCTAACGAAGGTCGCTCGATGCCACGACATTTCGTATGGGATAGTCTTTTAAACTGCTATGAACATGTTTACTGACGGCGTGCATGCATGCAAAGGCTACCCCTTGTCACACTTCGCGAGCTCACGATGATGCGCCTCATGAATGAGATAACGGACAGACGAGATTGGCATAAGAAGGTATCGTAGTATCATTGCGCTTGATGACCATGCATATGTAACCTTTCCCCAGATACGTGACAAGGATATTGTGATGCAATGGAAGTCGGAAATGTTGTCTGTTGAGGGGATAGACGTTTCGGAAAGAATGGCAAACTGGTGCATCGAAGAACTTCAGTACAAAGCCCAAATACTTGAAGAAAATGGGGCTGTGTCTGTCTACACAGGAGACGTCGTCAAATCCGACATCGCCGTTCCTTTTCACGTCAAGGAAATACTTCGAACTGGCGTCGCGCACCTGGAGGCTACGCTGCCACAAGAACGAGTTCGACGGCCAAATTCTGCGGAGCAGACTCTTGACTTGGTCCATCCGTCCCTATATCCGCTTGTGTACGGGAAGAGCAGAATTCTGCCGAGTGACACATGTAGACTTGCTGACTGCGTCCGACGAAGTGGAGAAGGTGTTATCTTGCCTGTTCCGTCGCGCAGGGAATGCTCTTCAAACCCGTCATCTCTATGCGAATGGGAGGACTACCTGGAGTTGTCATATAGCCAGAAATTTCAATGGCTGCCTTGCGAGGTTGATATTTCCAACGCCAATGCCAGGTATTATCACAGTCAACTCCGTCCGTCGTTCCTCTCTCAATTCCGTTCAGAGTCACCAGTTATATCAACACCTTCACCCGGTGAATCACAGACAACTGTACGCCACGGTTGAGCAGATCATCGACTGTATTATTCCCCTTTGGAACATGTCTCTTACGCCCCTGAAAGCAAGGACAATCCGGCAACCACGTATCGGATACGAAGAAGTCATCTATGACCCGGCGTTCGAGGACATACCAGAAAACGAGGGTCCTCGGAAGGAGCCACATGAGGAAGAATATGTGTATGTGTCAGCGCATAGATTGGTACAACCACAGACGACGTATAGTCCAACCCGAGCCACCCATGACTTTTATGCCGTTCCAGATCTCGGTTGAACCTGGAGATCAATCATTCACTCTGGGAATAAGAGCACTGAGACCGGAAAAGACAGTTGACCTCCGAAGGGATTACAGCGACCGAGGTCTTCAGGTGATCGTCAAATTGGTAAATGTGCATCTCACGCCCGACAAACCAGAATACAGAGGGGGGGATTGGCATGTCGAAGGACAATTGGTGCGTATCATTTTCCTCGAGAGGAGTGATACAGTGCCTATTTTCTACTTTTTTTAGAACGAGCATATCTGCGCGTGCGCAATTTATTCTTATGAAAGTGTCAATGTCACCACAAGCCGGTTCGCCTTTCGCAAATATTCAGAAGTAGAAGGGACGCTGAGCAGGCTCTGTGAAGAGGATCCTGATTCCTATGAATGGATTTACGCTGTCTTTGGTTGTGACCTAGACGGACCGCCGATGCAGGACATGGGTACCGTAGACGCTCCAGAAGGTCGATTGCTCGTCTGGCCGAACATACTGCTATACCGTGCTGAGCCATTCAAACTGGCGGACCCGTCAAAACCAGGCCATCAAAAGCTCTTAATTTTCTTCCTTGTCGACCCTAACATCCGCATCATCTCTACTGCCAATGTGCCCTGTCAACGACGTGACTGGTGGAGCGATGCGGTCTGCGACAGCACCAATGTGATATCTAATCTGCCAGCCGAGCTTCGAGAGCAGATCTTTGAACAAGTCGACGATTTTCCGATCAGCTCCCTAGAAGCCGAACGCCTGAGGCTTGAGCTCGTAGCCGAACAGAAGGCATGTCAAGCGGAGTACGGTCGGAAGCTCGGGGAGAAAAGGTTCCCTCTTCGAAAACATTAGCTCCGCTTATGTCGCATCTCGTCACTGACGCCCGATTGCCCTCTTACACCTTTTCATGTGCTCCCGACCACGCCATACCAGTTACTTATGGCCAAACGCCAATAGTGATACCAAGGACGAAAAGATACGCTCAGCAATGCATGCGTCGGACTCTTTTATCTCTCGCCTGAGCGGATATGTGCTGTTAGCAGAGATGATCAATGACTTTCAAAACACGTTACAGTTTGCCAAGATCCCACTTTGTCTTTGCGAGCACTTGCACCGGTAGCAGAACCAATGTCATCCGAATATCATTTTTTTGGTCTTCGCGGTGGCCAATACGCTGCGAGACCCTAGATCAACAGATTGATACACGACGTGGTACATACCACATGCCCTACTCAAGTACACAGGCCCTTTCAAATATATCAAGCATGCACCATCCGCATGGCATTCCCTCTGCCCCTCGTTTGCCACTGACCGTACTTCACCATCTAAACGCGCATTTTGCGAAATGGCCCCCACACGCCTTCCGGGGTTCGGTTTGCCACTGGACTACATATACACTAGAGAATACACTGCAAACGAAGAAGACAATGCTCAACGAGCGAATCTTGTTGGATTTCATATTTTTCCCAATCTGCTGAGTGCTCTGGCATACAGAGGACCTGTGTATGACAGCGTCCAGTTTCAGCTTGCGGTCACTCATATCGATATTCGTGTCTAGGTTGCCTCTCACTACCCTTCGCGAGTTTACAATGATGCGCTTCATGGATGAGATAACCGACAAGCCAGATTGGCATGAAAAGGTCTGTTTCCCGCTGCATAGGTTGCATTGGCAACCTTTTTTTGAATTTCCTTTCTGTAGATGAAGAACTCGGAGATCGTCGCCAAATGGCGGTCAGAAATGCTGTCCGCTAAGTTAAATGGGGTCGAAGTCTCTGAGAGAATGGCAGATTGGTGCATAGAAGAACTGAGATATAAGGCTCAGGAATTTGAGCGCACTGGCTCCGTCTCCATCTATAGAGGGGACGTGGTAAAGTCCGACACCGCAGTTCCTTTCCATCTCAAGGAAGCTCTCAAGATTGCTGTGGTGCCTCTGGAAGGTGCGTCGCCTGCGCAAGGCGATTGGCATCCGGACTCGGATGAGAAAGTCCTCGATCTGGTTCACCCATCATTGTTCCCGCTCGTATACGGGAGAAGCAAAATATTGCCGGATGGCCGGGTCGGTCTGGACGACTGCATCCGAAGGAGCGGCGAAGGTGTCGCCATACCTATTCGCCGAAGTGAAGAAGGCCAAGTCAGTTGGGTCCCTCTCAGCGACCCATACAGCCACAGGTTCCAATGGCTGCCTTGTGATGTCGACATATCTGATGCGGAACATCCTAGGTATCACGTTTCTGTATGACTGTATCTCCCATGTCTAAAATCTGGGCTCCAGAATCACAAGTTACGTGAACAATCTGCACCCAGTCCAGCATAGAGGATTATACTCTCTTCTGGAACAAATCATCGCTTGTGCCATCCCTCTCTGGAATACGTGCCTTACCCCTTTAAAAGCCGGAACCTTTCGTTATCCTCGAATCATCTACGAAACGTGCAAATATGATCGAGAGTTTGAGAACATCCCAGACGAGGAAGGTCCGCAAAGAGACCCCGGCGAGGATTGGACATCTTACACAATTCGGCGCAAGAAATGGCATGCTGATACGCAGCACATCGTTCAGCCTGAACCTCCATCAACATTCAGCCCTTTCCAAGTTCCCGACAATATCTCTGCAAAAATTTTCATTGCTGGGACAACTTCAATTAAACCGGAGAGAACAGTTGACCTTTCCAGAGATTACAAGAACAGCGGCATCCAGGTGATCGTAAAGCTGGTCAACATACACCTTACGCCAGAAAAGCCGCCATACGAAGGTGGAAGCTGGCATGTCGAGGGTCAACTTGTACGTTTGTTCCCATGTTGCTAGGTGAAAAAAGTCCGTTAACGGTCTAACATCATTTCAGAACGAACATATCTGCGCCAGTGCAGTTTATTACTATGATAGCGTCAATATCACGACAAGCCGCCTTGCCTTCCGTCAGTATTCTGACGTCCGAGATGTGCATCGTGTGCGCTACCCGTACGACCAACATGACTGGCTCCGGGTCGTCTTTGGCTGTAAACAACGTGGTCCCGGGCTGCAAGACGTCGGCTCTGTAAATACTCCGGAAGGCCGTCTTCTCGTTTGGCCCAATATCCTGCAACACAAAGTCCAGCCATTCCGACTTGCGGACCCCTCAAAACCCGGCCATAGGAAGGTATTGGCAGTTTTTCTTGTCGACCCCAATGCTCGCATTATCTCCACAGCCAACGTGCCATGTCAACGGCGTGACTGGTGGTATGAGCTCGTCAAGGAGAGAAGTGACGCGCTGTCTAGCCTTCCTGTGGAACTTCAGGATCTCATCTTCAATGAAATCGACGGCTTTGCCATGAGCCTCGAGGAGGCCAAGGAACTGCGACTCGAACTCATGGCCGAGCGTAAGGTGTATGTTGCGGACTGCCATGAAGCGATTCACAAGGAGCGCTTTTCCCTTCATGAGCATTGAATTAACGTTCTTGTGCGTTCTATAATCGGGTGTGATTTAAAGTCGGACTGTTCATTGCATTGTGTGTGGGAATGATGTCTGTGACGAAAAACGACGCGCTGCACCGTTAGTTCTAGATAAATGCTAGTTTCTAGAGGCATCGTCAATTCACGACGAACGTTTTCCGGGACGAAGGGGATCGAGGATTGTCCTCAATCGTACTCCGAAAGAGAGACCCGAATCAGTCCCAGTTGAACGCCCAGTCCCTTCACTGAACCGAACGAACAGGTGCTGTTCGAATAAAAACGAGAACGGATGGATGAACGCTATAGAGAGGGCAAGAGAAAGAACGAATTGGAAGGAGAGAGGGTGCGAAAGGGACGGCGAAGAATCTGTTCGTTGCTCACACACTGGGTTCAGAGACGGGCTTGGATTCGATCACTATTCTACAAGAGCTTTTATACGTATCCTACAGAGTTGTGTACAAAGTTTGTTCGACATCCAGAAAGCAGGACATGTTACTGAACATGCGTTGGCCGTGACAATGCTGCTCGTTAGTCATGTCGTGTTTTTGGCTGGTCGGTTCGAGGGGGTATGAGTCTATCTCGGTTCTATCTAAGGTTAGCGCACACTTCTGAGACTGAACAGTCCCGTTGTGTCTGCTCGTCCGTGTTTGTTCGTCACGGTGGGTGCTCGTTGTTTCTGTCGAAAGAAAGGAAATTTGCGAAAAATTCGGGGCATTCGATTCCTTCGTTCTGTTGAGCTCTTCAACGGGCGTGCGTTTATCCCTTCACTCTCCATCAAGTCTCTGTCACCCGACATAAGGTGCAACTCGCAGGGCGTCTCTAGCTTGTGGTTGCCTCTTTCTTCGTCGGTACGGATCGCAATTCGCAGCAACTCGCTAAATTCTTCTTCGCCGAAAGAGACACCACGAGCATATCGAACACGTTGAAAGAAGTCAGGCCATGTCTCTACTTCGTAGATCGCTTTGATCTCTTCTACCATCCGCGGCGGGATGCCAGATTCTGCAAACCCATAATTGTTATCGAGAGTCGAGAGGTCCGACGCATAGGTCGTCAGGAACATGGTGAAGAACGATATCTGGAACATCAACAGGCGCAAGCTGGTCTTTGACTTGGCGAAGGTCATATGGAGACGGTAATCATTGCTACCGCTCTCCGACACCTCGGGGTGCGGCGAGTCCTTCAGAACGCAGCGTACATTGCGGATGATGGCTTCTTCGAGTAATGGTCCATTTATCGCGCTCCATGTGAGGGGCATTTCGCTGTTTTGAGACAAGGCAAGAACGACCATGACGAATACGACGAACTCTCCGAGATCAAGAACCTCAATCTGAGTGCGTGAGCTGGGAATTTGTATGAATCGATGCACGCGGTTCGTTGCTTCACGTAAGAGAGCAGGATTGGTCCGGCACAAGCAAAGAAGAAGATGGAAAAGGTGGCAATACGCGATAACAGCCTTTTCGGATGCATGAAGAAGGGTCTGATGGGAGCCCGTATCATCCATGAAGTCGTTGCACGACTTCATCAATGAGACGATGACGCTATTCATCATTCCTGGAATGACACCGACGATTTGAAAGTCCCTCTGACTGGGGGACAGTGGCACTTTAGGTCGCGGCGCGTCTCTTGGATTCCCTAATTCGCTAATTGCTTCGTTTAGGATAATAAGATGCTTCCAAATGTCATTCCGCGCCCGTTCAAAATGCGATTGGCTGAATGCAAGAGGGAGGAAGTACTGAAAATCGCGCTTTTGGATGCTCTTCCTGACCGAATACTGGTCAAACGCCTCCTGGCTCAACCAGTCGAAATCGGAAGAGAGCGCTCGAGAGGACTTGTCAAGGGCGACGCCAATTCCAAGAGTGGACCGTCGAAGAGGTGTACGCAAGAAGAAGCAGTGAAGCTCTCTCTGGAGGAGGATGTGCCTGGAGCTGACGAGACGCCAAAAACGCGGGTACGCAATACCAAAAGCAATGAGGGATTTAGATGATAAATGCGACGCAACTTCCGACAGAACATCATCGTCCAGCTCCTCCAGCAGACAGTGACCGTCGGGGCGGCTTGGGACAGGACTAACAGATGCATCTTGCTCCCTAGCGTCAGCTGTGACGGGAGTGTAGACTGGTAAAGTCTCGGAACCGTACGGACACAGCTTGCATTGCCAGGTTGAGATCATTTGGTAAGTCGAACGCCATCTGGGATTTACCCTTTCGATCCGATGCACTCTGGAGACGTCGCCCGGGACCTCTTTGGCAAGGTGGGTTGCATAACCTTGAGGAAGGCGGTAAGAGGCTATCTGCACCTCTGGAGAGTTAGAAGTGTTCCAGAGGATCTCCAGATTCATCCGATCTTGCTCCATGGACGAGCAGAGACGGTTGATGTGGTATTCACAGCAGTAGTTCTCCTCAAAAAGGGATTTTGCCAAGTGCTCTTCCCGGACATAATGGACTAGGATGTGATCACCTATATGCACCACCTCATCTCCGTGGTCTTGCTCGATCTGAGCAGAAACGTCCAGAAAAGGTGTTCCAGAAGGGAATAATATGATCAGACTTACAGATGTGCTGGAGAAAAAGGTAAGAAACTGCAGAAACAATCCGCGAAGTGTCAAAGCTGGGGTGTATCTGCTAGGATGTTGAATCATCAGTACGTGCAAACACAATGGCAGATTCAATCTTACCCTCCTGTGTAACCCTCCTCGAGGACAAACTGCTCCTTGAGCAGGTCGCAGCATATATAGCTTCCAAACAAATTCGGATGCTGAATGCCTCTGACGCTCGAACTAATCTTTGGAGGAGAAGAAGGCTTCAAGCACATGAGACAAGTCGACCACGCAGAAAGATCAGGTCACTGACCCAGTTTGGAGGCAGCTCGACGTCGAAATGCAAGGATAAGTCTTTCCATGGTCCGCTGGGAGGCGTTAATACTAGACACAAACACAGCATGTCGTCATCATGGGTGAAAACAGTAACTCCAGGATATGGATTCTCCAGCAACTCTGCGAGGTCCTGGTAGAGGCGAGTGAGCAGCGGACGGGCTAAGGACATTGAGCCTGGCCACAGCTGAGCCAGGAACAGGATTTTATATTGGTTTCAGCGACGTGTCTTGGTGTGTCTCATACCGCCTCGAGACAGTCGGAAAAGATTGGACGATGCCCGTGTCATCGTGAATCAGGAGGACCACCAGTAGTCTAATACCAGCTCGCGGATGAATGGCGTTCATACAATGTTCAGTGCGAAATGAATCGTCGTGAAGGTGAGGCCCGTCATCACCGGCTGCGCCAATTGATGCGACAGCCAAGATCCAAGCTCAGCACGAATTCATGTCTTCTGCCCTCCACAACGACGGCCGCTCGCACTCCTCCAGCCCATCATGTCGAATACTCACAATTTCGCCAAGCCTGTCTTTAGCCACATCGCTGTCCATCGTTCGTGTTTTGTATCGCTCTGACGTGTATTTCCGCTCATCTTTTCTTGATCAGATATCCACTCTTTGACTAGATCCGTGCCCCTTACGCCAACAGATCCGCTGCAGTCGAATGACTTGACTGTGATTCCATGGACAATATCCAATAAATATTACAATGCAGATGTGCATTTTGCACTGCATACTGTCCGCGGACTGAGTCCGCACCAGTTCCAAGATGTACCGGCTGTCATTTACGTTTGGGCTGCGGGGCAGGTCCGTCCACCTTTGCGCCGTGCATTGACTTGGACGCTAGTTTGGAGCAATCATTCAGTCTTTTAGAGACGATATCTCGCGCATAGCTCAAGACGCAAAACGACATGAACCAGAAGTCTGTTTAGCAGTACGGCTTCCCGCAGAGGCGGTGGAATCTGGGACGTCACAATCTTCGGATGAGCTAGAGGACTACTCGGAGCTAGATGGCTTTTTATCTCAGCATGGATTTGAGTACGTGGATGCGACGGAACCGGAGAGCTCGGGCGCACATCGCTTGAGGATGATGATCGTGAAGACGGTAATGACATTTCACCTCTTCGAGTTGCCTCCTGCCTTAATCGGTTGTTAGATATCGCTCGTCTTCCTCGGGTGCTTGATGCACTCAGCACCATCATGTGGCCGACTATGGACCGGTCACAAGGAAGCTCCTCAGGGAGGAATTCGTCACGCAAACAACGAGAATTCTTGAACTGGGCACAAGCTTCACAAGACGACAGCTTCTCTGGATCTACGGATGTGAACGATATCAAGGAGCGCCAAGTGAGCTGAGGAGGGAAATGCAAGAGCTCGAGAGGTGGTTGGAAGATAGCCGTCGGAGAAGGATGACCCTTGGCGCACAATTGAGCAGGATCAAGCACTTTCACAATCCCCTACTTCGATGGAATTTGGGAAAGAGACACCGAAATTGGGCCCAATGGCTGAATCAGGCGAACTTGGATTTGACGACGATTTCACCGTCTTTGTCTCTGCTCCCATCGATGCCCTTGCTACCCCTTCAAATTCATCAACACCCGAAATGGCTGTCAAGGACCTCCCGAGTTCACTACTAGCATCGCATCCGAATAGCCTATACCGCTCCTTGGGATCAGTCTCCGATTTTGGAGGGAGTGAAGATGGCGTGGACGACGCTGAGGGCGAGATGCCGACACGAGAGGAGATCGTGGCCACTTCTGAGCAAATATTCGGTGTTCGTGTGGGCTCGACCGATTCTGCTGTGGAATCAGAAGGGGCTGGGCCAATGGGTGGCTCTGGGCGCTCGCAGGGGTTTCCCCTGAACTCGTCGTTTGACGAGACAGAATATGAACCCTTTGATCTGTCGAGAGTGTTTGGTACCTTGCAGGAGATGAAGGCTGAGATTGCAAGGATGGACGACGAGGGAGAAAGAAGGAAGGCAGCAGCCCGCGTTGCTCTGGGCTTGGTGTATGGGCTGGAAGCTGATCATGATCGGTCTGACTGACTTGTGGATGATCGGTGCCTGAAATTGTATCTACTGGCGATCGTTGTGCAACAACGCCTGCCTTGTCTAGCATCCACAGCTGCGCAGCGTCGGGTTGGCAGACAATATCGTCGTCTTGGCTGACGCGATACTTGAAGACACCGAGCAGTGGAGAGAGTGTGAGTTTTATTGTTTAGTTGTTGATTAGACCGAATTATGGCCCGTGGGATGACACTGGCTAGGGCCATCACGACCAAGTGGTCACCCTTTCTGACAAACAGACTTACGCCCATGTCCGTCATTTCATTTTCATCCTGAACACCCCTTCCGTCTTTACACTGGCCGTGGTCCCGCCACATACCTTTCCATCTCGTCCGCCGCCTTGAGGCATCCGTTGACGTAGTTGTCATCGTCACGCCCTCGAATTCGAACCCTCAGGAGGAAAAAAAAAAGAAAACGATGCCCTTCGATGCACCGCGTGAGAAGATAGGATTGCAGTCCCTCCTGCCTAGATCGACCATCGTGTCTTCACCTCGCCCCGTCTCCCCGCACCCGTTCATTCCGCCTGGCGGGGGTCGAACACACTTCACCAGCTCGGCACCGGCGCTCAGAAAACGTCACTCAACCAACGTCCTTCAGGTTTCGCCACCATCAGATCAGCCAAGTGTCACGCTTGTTCCTAACACATCCGCGCAGAGGCCTCCTCCCAGTCCGGCACGCGACGACGCTGGTCATCCGGGAAACCCGACAAAGTCCAAGTCAGGTGCACGTCCCTCTACTGCCACCGGCGCGCGGGAGACCGCTACGCCTTGGGAATCCTACGCCGCGCCCTCTGCCTTGCCTAAACTGAGGACAGACTCGAAGGGGTCGCCGCCGACAACAGCAGCACGCTCAGCTCCCCAAAGTCTACCAAGACACGCACGTCCGCAAACGCAGGGTCCATCGAGGATGTCACGCCATGGGACCTATATCCAGTCAAGATGCGGGAGGACGCGCATCTATTGCAACAGGACCCACTGAAGATGTCACGCCATGGGAGCTCCATCCTGTACCACTTGAGGAGCACCGTTCCACCATTGCAACAGGCCCGATTATGGAAGTTACCCCATGGGAGCTCTACCCCGTCCCAGACAGCGTGGAGCCTTCAAACCTTGCATGGTCGCTCGAAAACATTCACACTCATCCGTAAGTAAATATCCCGTGTTATTTCGCTTAGATAAATTTCACCGCAATATGGCCGGCACTCAAAGTGTATTTCGTGACAACGGCAGTCGAGGTCGTTGCCTTATTTTCTCCATTCAAAACCTCAACGTGTCGCTGAATCCCACTCTGTCCCATCGCCCCCTCTATATGTTATATACGTATAACCATTATGCTCACTACACTGCTCCTTTCCAGTCTCGGCAACCTAAACAGTCGGGATCCAGCCAAGGAAAATCGCTGTCTGAACTCGACCGTCAACAGGCGAAAGAGCAACAAGTCGTCGAAAGCGCGCTCGAACACCGTCCCGGCTCCAAACCTACAGCCTGCCTCGTCGGGGCCGTCCTCCGGAACGCTGGATGGCTATGGCAAACCTGCTCACGCTTCTGCACCCGCAAGTCCACAGACTCCTCTGAAGTCTGGTCCTCCCTTGCGACTGTTTTCTGTCTCGGCTTCCAAGAAGTATCCAAGTCTGTTCAGGAAGATCCAAAGTTTTCGACTGCGGATAGAACGATCCTGGAAGAGCTCAAGCGCAACATAAGCGTTCGTGCAGCCCAGTTCACGCTCAAGGGTCCAATGACTACGCTGGGAAACAGTGGTCAAAAGGGCAAAAAACACCATCCCTATTCGCCCAAAGAGGTTCCATATCCTAGGAATTACGAGAGAGAGGTGCTGGATCTGTGCGTCATCTTCACTTAGATTGGATTGCACAGATTTATATATCTGATACCAATTTGTTCGCATTCCTTGGGCTCATTTCGTTGCGTTTGTTTGGTTTCTGATGGGCGTGCAGAGACGTATGGGAAACCATCTATTGTCAGGATATCTGTGAGAGTCTTACTTGGCATGTGTTCGACGCGCCACCAACTTCAGTGTGAGTTGCCATGATCACGCTGGCTTGGAATTGTTACTAATGGCCTTATTTGGTGTATTCAGATTAGACCTTGGATGTGGTCAGTCACCGCCTGCTTTCATATGGAGATGCATGCACACTGACATTTACCTGCAAATAGGAACAGGGACGTGGATTTTGAACTGCGCCAGGACATGGAAGGTCGGTGTTGATGCGGCGGAGATTGACTTCACTGGCGCTGATTATTGTTCTTGCAGCATTGTCGATTCGTCGGTACGCCAGCCATTCTCAAAATCGTACCCACCTCGTGATGTGACCTTGGCTGTGACCTGTAGGTTTGGACGTCGTTCCGCTTCATCCAGACCTTCAGCAAGTTGGTTCCTCCGACCTTGCATCACGAATCACATGGGTGCAAGCGAATTTGTATGGCTTTGAATTTATCCTGTCTTCTCTGCCTCATCCATTGGCATGCCAGCCTCGACGGGCTTCCGTTTCCCAACGAGGAATTTGACTTTGTGTAAGCCAACTTAAAGGCTTTTGCCTCCTGCTGCTGAATTGCATGCGCTGCAGACACGTGAAACGCATAGCGCTTGGCGTTCCGGAAGATAAAGTTTGTTTTGATCTGTTTCAGTGCCAGTTATCACACTGACATTCAGGGCAGTGGGATTTTCTTCTGGACGAAATCACTCGCGTGATGAGGCCTGGTGGAGCGTTTGAGGTACGCCACTCAGGATTGTCATCTATCTCTGGCAGGACCTAATATACCACAGATGGTCGAAGAAGACTTGTTCTTCCCTGGACAGCCAATAGACAGTGAAAGCGACTCGGAGTCAGATGCTGAATCTCAAAATCACCTGTCAAGAACGTCCTCTCGCGACGACTCAATTTTATCTGAACATTATTCAGAGCGCGTAGAGTTATCCGCCGAGACAACATCTTCTTTGACGGAATCATCTCGCCAGTCTGATGACACATCTTTCCCAACTTCCACCGTCAACACCTCCCTGCTCGATGCAGCGGTCTCCCTCCAGTTCAATAGTCCACCAGTCAATACTGGAGCAAAAGGAAAAAGAGGAAGCTCAGGAACTTCTCTCACAAATTTACATAGACTATGACACTGTGACTTCCCGGTCGCAAGTGCCCGGTTCTCCAGATGGCTCTACCTGCTGCACGCCTCTGTCAATGATCCACGTCGCCAGCGTTCAAATCCAACTTCTGTCGATGCCGCCGTACCAACGTCACAACCAAGGACAAGACAACGTGGATATTCTTTGAGTTCCATTTCTGGCTCTCGACCCGCCGAAGCTTCCTTGATCAGCGCGGGGCCGCCCAATCCCCCATTACACCAGAACCCTCACCCTTTCTTATTGAGGACGATACCAAAACCGCCGCCCAATCCCCGTGATCACTCCTTATTGGAGACAATATATGCTGAGATGCTCGGTTCGAGATTTATCAATTCATCGCCTTTGGCATTACTGGCCAATTCGCTTAACCTTTACTTCGAAGGTGGGCATCGAATTTTTTTTTTTTTTCGTTTACTGGTCTGGGCGCTGATGGAGCAAGATAGATGTTCGCACACATCCCCCACTGCAACACTCTTTCCCACCGCCGCCGAAGACTGGACGTCCCTCCGATGGCCTCCGGTCCGCTGACACTAGTGATACGGACGACGCCCGTGACGCGATCATGCCCAGCCCTGTGCCTCGACTTTCGAAGCAAAAGAGGGACAAGCGCCACCTTTCAGAACAATCCAACATCGAAACTAAAGATATCTCGCCCGTGGAGGAGCCTCGCTATCTCGACGTCAAAAATCTCATCCATCACACTTCCGCCTACATAACTCTTGACGAGTCGAGGGTGACCGCACTCTCTCCCTCGCTGCAGGCGTCGTTTCTCACGTCCCCGGGCTCAAACGAGAGGCCAAAAGCGGCGGCAAAGGGCGGCATACGATTGCCCAATGCCAAGATGCATCTAGACTTGCGGTCGCTCAACTTGCACCTCGGGTTGCGTACAGCAGAGATTCTCGCATGCTCGGAAGCGATGTGGGAGTGGGTGCTCGAATATCAGGCGGAGGCGCGGGCAAATCGCATTAGCCGGATGGCACGGCCGAATCGACTAGTGGTAGATTCTTCTGCGGCGTCGCGGATAACGCGAACGTCCAATTCGAGTGGCCGGCGTTCGGAGGAGTCCTGGGATGATGCCATCGTGGACATGACAAGAGATGATTTTGACCAACTTCTGAGCTACTTTGAAATGTGAGCATTCAGCATCCTAACGCAACGTCATAGTATTTACTCGAGTTCATCACGCAGGGACATGAAGCAGCGTTATTCGTTGGGCAGTGCACTCGAAGAACGCTTTTTCTGGTGTGTTATACCTTCGATGCCGTCGAACGAACGTAAGGCCTTTGCAACGGCCTGCGAAAAGTGGGACAAGTGGGAACATGAGCTAGAGCAACAGCGAAGACTGTCTCCTCACCCATATCATCGAGCCTCTAGTAAACCATGGTCAAAGTCTCATCTGACCGTCAGCACGTCGAGGACGCTGAGCAGCACCGCTCACTCTGCGCACACCGACGAGAACACACGTCGGCATCATATAGTCAATTCTACTCGTTCTATGGAGCCTTTGGTAAAACGGGACTCGAAATCGAGGGCGGAATCCCTGTCGAGCGCTTCCACGATGTTGCCCCTACTCGTCGGCTGAGCAGATCCCTTCGGGTTTTCTGTGCCTGGAAAGCATGAGCTTGGCCATCCGAGTCATCGCAGTACTAAAAGGAAACGACAAGAACCCGAATCGTATATATCTATCGTCCAAGTTAGTCCACGTATTTATTAACGTGTTTAGGAATGTAGGATTGCCGGAGCATGTGTCTCTTCATCCTGTAGAATTAACATCTGCATTTCACGATCTCGCAACAGTATTCTTGTACTTTACGGTTGCATTCCGACAGGTATACAATCCAAATTGTCGCATGTCGCTTCCGCAAATGAGGGTACAGACGCGTCTAAATATTTTCAACCTGCTCCTCGAGCCAATGCCACAGCGCCCTTCCTAGCGCAGCATCCTGAGTGCTGGGCAGCGGTCTGCCGACTCGGGCCCAAGGAATGAGATACTGTTGAAAAGCAATTCAATAAAATTCCAAGAGACTTGAGAATCGTGCACTGACTTTGCCGTTGAGATGCGCGCCCGCCGCAGTTGTCCCACCCCAAAGCTGAGTCAATGCGCCAGATTCAAGTGGATAAAGGAAGAGGTTCTATTACAAGAGGTTACTGGAGCTGTCCACGGACATGGAAGGTCGGACCGCACCACTACTCTACCCATTAGCCATGGCAGGTTACGAAAAAGATCTGATCGCAGATTTCCAGGATGGCATGACATGGAGACGATGCCTGATTCCCGTATCGTCGGGCTAATTCGTTGGCGAACACTATGTCTCCTGTTATCCCGGATTACGAAGGAACAGAAAGACGAGATTGTGCCTGCGTACGTATTTGCTCTGGCAGTAGAGAAGGAATTTGTTGCACCTCTGCCGAGCAGGACCATCTTTGAAGGTCTGGAAGTCTAAGCGGCCCGCGAGATGGCCGATAGAAGCGGTGGTGATGACGCGTGCTTTTCCGTCCACGCTGGACTTGGCTCCTGCCAAAAGCTCGGGGAGAAGCAACTTGGTGAAATAGAAATGACCTAGAAGACGAAAATTTTAGATACCGGAAGAAATAGAGCCTGTAAAAAATGCCTACCTATGACGTTGGTGCCGAATTGAAGGTCATATCCCTGTGCGGTGACTGCCCGTCATCCACAGGGAACAAAATTCCACTGGGAGTGCGATGAATTGATCGTAATGCCCGTCTTGGAATAGATACAAGTACCTACGCATTGTTAAACAGCACGTGGGGACGCGTTCCTCTCTAGCGAATATTGTAGATGTTCATCCAGCTAACTCGACAACGATAGCGGTCGAGGCACCTTTGGAATTCTTCCGCTGCGGACTTGACGGAATGCAAATCTGCTAAGTCTAACCTAAGAAAGATGGCATCTTTGCTGGTTGTTCCCTTAATTCTTTGATGGCAGACTCGGCCTTTTGCTTGTTCCGGCAAGCCATGTACACCTTTGCATTGTGGAGCAGCAGAGCCTGAAATAGCATCGACCGTGTCTATCATCAGCGCGGCTTGTCCGGCTGATGGTGAGATGCATGTGCAGACCTTGACTGTTTCCTGCCTACACTACACCAGGGCCTCGTGAGACCAAAGTGAAACGGCACAGTATTCAACGTTTTACGATCACCTGTATTAGCA
>SJRY01000028.1:0-25508 GCA_011319805.1 Macrocybe gigantea | reverse complement strand
TGCTGGACCCACGTGAACTTCACTTAACGGGTCTCAGCTATCATGACGTGCGTGAAGCGGAGGGGGCAAGCATAGTCGATGAGGGCAATTCAAAAAGCCAAACGGTCATGACGAATTCATCGGGCCAAGGATTTCTGAGCGTGGCACTGTCTGCCGGAACGTCATCCTGCAGATAGATTTCGAGGCAAGAAAGGGTCTTTCGAGTCACTCCCATCTCCACGACATCGATCACTTCGTTGCGTTTCCCCGAAATGCAGAGGGATCGCCACCGGTCAATGAAAGGTAGCAGGGAGATAACAATGAGAGCAATAGATCTGGGGACTGGAGATTGACGCTGATGTAGATGGGAAGTGGAACGGAGCGCTGGATCCATAGGTCAGCCTGGGAGTGGGAACTTTGGACCGACCGAGCTTCATCGTCTAGAAATATAAATTGCCATATCCTCGGGAGAATGGTTTACAACTTCTCTCCATCTCCGGCATACTGTGCCGAGGTCAGCGGGGCCAGGGGATCATTAAGAGAACAAAGGGCAGATATTTCGATAAGGAGTTCCGTGGGTAATGCGCCTATGGCGGTGGTGGAAAAACAGCGATGGCATTTCTCCGTGACCTAGAGTGCAATTTGTCAACTGTTCGCCTCGCTGTGAGAATGGAGAGGTTCAATCATGCTGAAACTGGTTCTTTGTGTGGAGCAGTGGCTTGGAGACAGCAGACATGATGCACAAGCTGACCAAGAATTTGCCCATGTTTCTGGTGTCAACTCGTGATCCTCTACAGGCAACGAGCGGAGACGCGTTAAAAACGAGGAACGATAAGACAGAATATATGCCACGTCTATACTGCATATTTCACCGTTTCAAATAGTTCATAGTTCCGCGGGACGGACTGCAACTACAGAACCGCCTAATCGAGTAAGGTGGCTGCATAAACTGTATAACTTCTCGGCAGCAGCCGAAGCCGCCGACTGCCCGCAACAGGCAAGAGAGCAAAATTGATACACACAAAGCCGTCAACGTCGTGGCCCCCTCGCCCCTTGCGCCCATCGACTGCGAAACCAGAAAAGCAACATGCCGGGAGTAAGAGACATTAGGCATGCGCGAACAATTTTTGTTAATTTGGTGCCAAAGCTGACCTCTCCTCAACAGCGCGGAAGCCTTCATCAGCGCATACGCTTCCCACTTGAAGCGCTCTGGAAAACTCGAGGTGCCAACATGGGTTGACCTCGTCAAAACTGGCGCGTACAAAGAGCTGGCTCCCTATGACCCAGACTGGTATTATGTCCGCTCAGGTCCGTCGTCCATGGCTCCTTTCTTTCATTATCCGAGGTCTTGACATATCTTCAATCCCCTGCGTGCAAAAAAAAAATTAACAGCCGCCATCGCTAGACACATATACCTCCGCAAAGACGTCGGAATCGGTGCTCTTACAAAACTCCACGGAGGACGCAATCGACGCGGCAATCGCCCATCGCACCACGCTGCCGCATCGGCATCCGTGCAGCGAAAAATCTGCCAGTCGTTAGAGAAAATTGGCGTGTTGGAGAAGACTGAGAACGGAGGCAGGAGAATTTCCCAGGATGGTCAACGGGACTTGGACCGCATCGCAACAGCAGTTGTGGAGGCTGAGAGGGAGGAGGAGGAAGAGGAGGAAGAGAACGAAGAAGAGGAAGAATAAACGCTTTCCTTGACGTCTGCGCCGTCGTGTATGATCTCTGCATGTTTTCTCCATCCATCCGCTCACATGAAGTAATCGTCATGCCTATCTATGATTTTTACTCATGTGCAAGTGCAAATGGCATGATTGCCTGGGATCAGCTATATCTTTTTTTCTTTATCTTGCTTAACTGCATATGTGTGCATACAAGCCCATGCCAGCGCGGCTGGCCATGAGGAATTAGAACTACAGGTCTTGGTAATACGCAAATGCTGGTCCGGAGAGCCGGGAAAACAATCTAAAAGAATCACTGTCATTTTTTGAACCACAAGAGTATGCGCCGAGCCAGTGATATCTGCATCTCGTTTATTTGGTTCAGAGTTTGTAGCCGTCTCTTTTGCACCGAATTATATTCTTCGTGCAGTTGCTTCACGACGTCTGGGTCATTCTGCGTCTTAAGGGCATTGCGCAGCTGCTCTTCTTTTTCTCTCTGCCGATCCTGTAATGCCTGAAGCTCCGTGTACAGGGCCATGCCCGCCTGCGTCTCGTTCAAGCGTCTCTTCAGCTTCACCATCTCGACCTGCAGCAGGACCTCGTATGGGACCCAGTCCACCAGCTGGTCGATAACGCCCCAGGCCGATTCAGGGGTGTTGTGAAACCGGTGCATTTTAGAGCCCAAGTCCACCATACGCTTCCAATATTCGCCCTTCAGCTCGTTTTCGCGCATCTCCCCGACGCCGAATTGGATCTTGTCCCACATCGTCGTCGCCAGTACGACTTTGCCCCGCTTAATGGCGTCGTCGCCGCAGAGCTTTTCAAAGACACGTAAATTCGCCCGAGGCGCGCCCGCCATCCGATTATCGGATATGCGATGAAGATATATGATGGCTGTGAGTTTGATGTCTTTTCGATATCTGAAATCAGATGAGCGGCATGCGCGATAGAAGTTCACCCTCGACTCACGTCTTCTCTAGCCATTTCGCGATCGATTTGAGGATATCCGTATCCGACTTGAACGTGTTGTCGAAGCCTGGGGTGTCAACGAACACGATAGAGCGGTTCAGTCGCGGGTAGGGTACCCTGATTGTTTGAATATCCAGAGTGTACGAATCAAGAGCGTCGCCGACCCATCTTCCTCCTTGATTTGTGGCTTTGTCGATGAACTAGTATGCCTGATTAGTAGATGTAGGTCATTACTGAGCGAGAATAGCACAGTGCTTTTTCCCACTCCAGTAGGACCCATTAAGCTGCAGTCGACGTAAAAATCGGATACCGTTTGCCCATATGCAAAGAAGCGTACGCAATAATAATATCATCTTGGGACACATCTTTGGAAGATCTTTGAAAGAGCGGCATCGCATAGGGTGAGCTTGGATGTGTGTAGTGAGCGCGGCAACAACCTCAGCGACGCATGAGTGTTTTATTTCAAGATCGGATGAACCTGCCCGCTTCAACGTGGGGATCCAAAATTTCCCCGAGCTGTTCTGCGTCACAGCGTGCACGATTGCATGCGGCTCCAGCACAGCCAATGTGCGTCTTCCAGCCAGTAACTGTGACATTCTATGTCACCTGGTTGACATGAACACTTCAACAGCCATTGCGCAGCCTAAAGAAAGGCAGTAACGTTCCGCGTCACCTGAGAGCGTGGAGATAGATATGCATGGGTCGGCGACGCGAAGAGCTACGCATTGTAGTCTACAGTTGATGGGCTGTCGGCCTGCTGAAACATTTCCGCCCCAAAGCAAGACAGAAAACAGCACTCACACTGGAGGGTGGGGGTAATCCTGGTTGAGCCGCCTGTTTCATTCGTTGCCAAGACAGCGGTCCTGCTCATTACCGTGCAGAACATGAGGTGCGCACTCAAAGCTGGTGGCAGTTAGACCTAGCAAATGAAAAGCGACGCGTTCATAATGGAGATTTTATTAACTACAGTATGATCGCAAGAGGAAGTATACCGAGCCGGCGTCGCCTTGCCTTATTTGGCATGACCATTGTTTACATAATCGGGATCGCTGTCTATTGTTCTCGAGCGACATTGTTGGCGACAACGCTGAGACGAGAACAAAAGGATGTCTGGTCAACGCGGGATCCGTGAGCCTTTTTGTTGGCCTTTGGCTCGGAACCCACCTTGCCTTTCTACTCTCATCACACCGACCACGACGACCATCTCACTGCTCCTTCGTTCGCTGCCGTTCACTGCCATATACAACTTTTCTAATACTTCAGATACACCATGATTTCCTACAACTTAATGACCTTGGCACTTGCAACGACATGTCTCGGCAAGCCCACAGCTAAATATGACGCCACTCTCGCGTCAACGCTGAACACACTCGCCGCCGACCCAAGAATGTCCCCGACAGTGGTCTGCGTACCAGGTCAATGCCTTCAAGGGTATTCTAATGTATCCAGTGCGTGATAAACGTCGATGATTTATTACCGACGAGACTAACAATTCCACAAGTTGGCGCAGTATTATCGGCGCCTGGTGCGACGACTGATATTCACCTCCTTCCAGGACAATATGCATTCGACACAAATCCTCAACTACTGCATGATCTACTGACGTCTCCATCTTCTGCACTCGCTCCTTCTCCTGGATTTAACTCATCAAAGAATCTTCCTTTAAATTTGGCTCTTCAACCTGGAATCGCGATATATTCCGACAAGTTCTACGCAGGCCAACCGGCTTTCTCATCCCTTCCCACTTCCCCCGCCATCAACTCAAGTACGCCGCTACCAGCTAAATCCCTGGTGCTCGCTTCCAACATCTGGATCGCCGCACGGACTGGCATAGGGAACAATAATCGGGTTGTACTTTGGGACTCCGTTCCCGATGTTTCGCAGCTTCCGTTCGGAAACTCATCATCCTTGGTATTATCCGACATCCAGTCCTTCGCGTGCTCTCCACCATGTTCTGGTTCCAGTGTCTGCTCCGCCTCGGGCACATGCCAGTGCGCTTCGGGTTTCACAGGCTCATCATGCGAGTCTTGCGCTGCTGGTTTCTTCGGTCCACAATGCAAGCCATGCCCCGTCAGCTGTACCTCTTGTGACGATGGAATCAGCGGCACTGGACGTTGCCTCAAGCCTACAGTCTCCAATGCACCGTCCACTTGCAATTGCATAAACGGTGTCTGCGGTTCCGACGGGCAATGCGCTTGTAACGCCGGCTTTGTGAGAGCCGACAATGGCACCGCCTGTGCGAAATGCGCTCCGGGATTTTTCCTGACTTCGACCGGAGATTGCAAAGGTGGGCAATGCCCTTTTTCCTTCACATCTATGAACATCTAAGCTCAACCTTGGTCAGCTTGTCAGTTAGGATGTACTCAATGTGCGGATGGCACAGGCGCATGCATCGCGTGCAAGAATGGTTTTTCACAAGATGCCAATGATAAGACAAAGTGCAACCCTCCGCAGTCCGTCACGTCGACGGGCACTGTCTGTCCGGACGGCAGCTTTAGTAGCGGGAACTCGTGCACGCCCTGCTCTCCGTCTTGCTCCACCTGTACAGGTAGCACATCGAACGACTGTATCATTTGTGCGCAAGGGCGCTTTCTCTTCAACGGTTCGTGTGTAGGGACAAACTCGGACGGCGTATGCGAAGGGTCAAATCTTATTGCCGATAACAATAAACACGCCTGTGACGGTATGTACGTGATGCACCCTCTGTTGCCCGCGCTCATCCGTCCCATCAGCCTGCGACGCAAAGTGCACTTCATGCAAAATACCCAACTTCAACGTAGCATCTACAATCAATCAAGCGCAATGTACTGGTTGCGTTCCTGGTTATGTCCTTTCCCAAGGAAAGTGCGTGGAGAGCTGTCCATCCGGCCTGTTTGTATCACCCCAAGACAATTTGACGTGCATTCGTAAGTACCTCAGTGACCTACGGTCTGAAATTGTGCCATTCAATAGTGTCTCTTTTGAATAGCCTGTGATTCATCGTGCTCGACTTGCGCCGGTTCTTCTGCTTTCTGTCTGTCGTGCCCATCCAACCAGCTTGCATCAGATGGGAAATGTGTCTCCAGTTGCCCCTCAAATAGTTTCTCTTCATCTGGATCTTGCCTTCCATGCCACCCAGACTGTGCCAGCTGCTCAGGTGGTTCCTTTAGTCAATGCACCACATGCCCCTCAGACCGTCCAGTCCTCGTGAACGGGCGATGTCTTCCTACCTGCAGCAAGTCACAGTACTTCGACTCAACGACTTCGACTTGTCAGTCCTGCGATTCCAGTTGTTCGAGCTGTTCGGGTCAGGCCCAAATAATTGTCTTGCTTGCTCGAGCTCCAACCAAGTCCTGCGGGCGGGGTCCTGCACCACAGCCACCTGCAAGCAATCAACGAATGTAGTTCCTGGGCTTGGGGCATGCCTCTCCGAGCTTATTACCGTCCCAGAGCCTTCTGGAACGACCACGCCCTCTCCGCTGCCGTCCGTCTCGGGCCTGACCACCCCTACAGTTGTCCACACTCGGACTGGCCTCGAGTGGTGGCAGATCCTTCTGATGGCACTCGGGTGCGCGTTCATCTTCGTTGCCGTGCTTTGGTGTTGGCGGCGCCGAGCACGCAAGCAGCGCGCGAAGAAGACGCATTTATTCGCACTAGATCCGAGCTTCAACCATGCGCCTAAAACTGGGTGGCGTTGGCGCCTCGTGCGCTTCGGTGAGAAGCTGTTTGGGCACCGGAAGAGCAGGCGCGTGGTTGTATATCCCATTGATGGCGAGGAGGTGAGGATGGACAAGCTCAGAGCGGCAGAGGAGGCGAGACACGAGGCGGACATGATAAAGCTCATCGGGTCGTACGAGCACTCGAACTCGCCGCCACCATCGCGCCAGCCTTCCGTGCGGGACTACCAACACCATCATGGTCGACACGGGTCAGACGACCGGCGCTCGCTGAGCTCTGCGAGCCAGCTGTCGGCGCCGTCGATGTACTCGCAGATTACAGGCATGCCACGCCGCACGCCTGAGCCAAAGCAGCCCGTGAAAATGAAGAAGGACCTGACATCTAGGTTTTCCGCGAGCACTTCGAGTTCCTCTGAGCTGCTGGATAGGACGGGCACAAACATCAACCGTCCAGGACCGTCCAAGAACCCATTCTGCCCGTGATGAACTATGACGCGTTTACATTTTCCTTCATGCATATGGACTCTACATTCATGGACGTCTGTTTATATCATGTTCATTGCTAATTACTGGGATGCACGCTGTAGCAATTAGTTATTACCCTTATTTACAACAATTGTACCTAACTTATTGTAACATGTACGTACCCCAAGTATAATCACCACGTGATCGTGACTGATATCATTACTCGATCATTTTTATCTCGAACGTTAAGCGAAACGATAACACCTCACCCGAAAAAAAAAAGGTGAGAAAAAGAAGAGGAGAAATGGCGCCCAAGCCAGATAATCTCCACGAGGCGGAACTAGAAGCAGAGCTCACATCGAAACTAGCGACCGTTCTCAGCGGAAACCCAGGCATATCGCCGCAAGACGCGATGCGCGCTGTGACGGCAGACATGCTCGCCAACAACCCGTTTGTGCCTCCGAAGCATGGCTGCCCTATAAACGATCTACCCAACGAGCTACTCGCGCACATATTTCTAGTGGGAGTTGAGATGGAGGCTGAGGAGGAGGATGAAGAGGATGTGGAGGCAGATAATGAGAGCGTCGGAGAAGAATGGGAGACGACATCTGAGGAAGCGTCCGACGGCGAAGACGGGGTGAAGGAGGACTGGGAGAAGCAGAGGCAGAGGCAGAAGCAGAAGTTGAAGGAGGCGGAGCGGGATGGCGTGGAAGTCGTGGATGTGAACGAGTACAGAATGGATGTTGATGACGGCGGCTTGGACGAGAAGAAAGACTCGCTGACGGGGAAAGTGCTACCTTTCCAGGTGCTCGTGTCGCACGTTTGTCGGCACTGGCGCGAGATCGCAGTAGGGTCTCCCGCGCTTTGGACGACATTCAGCTTCTCGGGCGACCGACGGTTCGAGCTCGCGAAGTCCAGGGTGTGGATCGCGCGGTCCAAGGGCCTGCCGCTCGATATATACATCGACTGCACGATCGACGACGACCATGAGCTGCCGGAGGAAGAGGAGGAAGGCCAGGACGGTACCTCAGACCAAAACCGAAACCAGGAAGACACCGATCCCGATAGTCTGACGGGCAAACCATGTCCGGACTGCGGCGATGTGCATCCAGCTCCGTTGAGCAGGGCAGATCTGGCTAAGATCCTCGATGTGCTCATCCCGCACGTCGATCAGTGGCGCCTGTTCGAGCTCACTGTGAGCACCTACGAGTACATATACCTCACGTTGTCGCGCTTCGAGTCTTGCCCTGGTGCGCCGAGTCTGGAGGTGCTCCAGATGTACCACATCGAAGAGTGCGAAGAGTTTGACCAGTTTGAGCCCGTGGAACTTGCCAAGCCATTCTTCATTTTCAACGGCATCGTGCCAAAGCTGAGTGTGCTTGCGCTATCAGGTGTGCACCTCGACTGGGACCGCAGCCTGTCGTTCATAGCCGGGCTACACGAACTCGAGCTCGCGTTCCACGCAAAAGACGTCCGGCCGTCCTTCGCGACATTCTCCGAGATCTTGCACAACTCTCCAAATCTGCACACATTGACACTATCACTCTCTGGTCCCGCGGATCACGATGAGGCCACGAACGACTGGGGACGCGAGCCTCTGGAAGTGCCATCGCTTGTGGAGCTGGTGTTTTCGTACCATGAGCTGTCATACGCGGTGCAGCTCTTGCGACATCTGTCAACGCCGAACGTTCGGAGCCTCGTGCTTGACTTTGAGGGTAGCGATTACACCGCGCTCGCGGAGGCGCTGACACAACCGATGCCGGGAAAGACGCAGTCGCTTCTCAGCGGGCTGGAACACCTCAAAATCGCGGGCCTGCCATGCAGCGAGGCGGCGGCGGATGCGATGTACGAGCAGATGGCGGGACTGAAGACGCTGAATCTGAACTCGCTGACCCATGAGGGCGGTTTGTTCTTTGAGAGCCTGACGCGGTCACTCTTTTCTGAGGCATCGAATGGAACAAAGATGTTCTGCCCAAGCTTACACACGCTCACGAGCCAAGGGATCGACATGAAGCGGATCAAACGGTTTGTCGAGGCTCGGAAAGTGGCAGGCCTGCCGATCAAAAAAGTGTGTTTGGCTGAATCGGATGAGACGTACGACTCTGACGAAGAGTGGCTGGAAGAAAACTGTACCCTCGAGTACTTTGAACCGTCCGATTCGGATTTCATAATTTCCGAAGCCGAGGACGACGAAGACGAGGCAGACTTGTTCCTCGAGTTTCACAATATGGATTAGAGCCAAAAGCACAAATGGCAATGGTTGTGCACTACATAAGATGGGAATCAAATGACGACATAGGTATTGCTAGAATATTATAACTACAGGGGAGATGTAAGGTATCAAGGATGAGGTCGGACCATGCATGCTGGAGCTTGTCCGGTGGTACAATTGATAGCGGCAAAATTGATTACCATGCAACGTCCGCATGGCAGATGGGTATCCGTCAGCGTCATTCATCCTCAGTGTGAAGGCGGTGGCGCTGCGCTCTGGCGGGCAGGTTTGTATGGCATGCGGGTGACACCGAGGGCCAGCTCAGGTATGTGTTCGTCATCGTCATCATCACGTTCGGTCTTTCTGGGAGAGGGCATAGCAACGAGGACGGAGACTTGGAGCATATCGAGTCTGGGTTTGGACTGCTTTTCAGGTTCGGGGGTGGGAGTCTGCTCGGCGTCGGTGCGCCGCGAGCTATGTCGTCGAAAATCATGGAACAGGCGGTGAATGAACGGACGAGCAGAAGCTGATGGTGTTGATGACTGTTGGACGGATGACGGTTGATGCTGCAAAAGCGGTGCTGACGACGTGGATGCAGTGCCATTTTTGGGTCGGCGTTTGACCTGGACAGGCAGTGCAGACACAGGCTGAAATTGATAGCGATATGAAAGTGTAAAAATGGGATGAAACGGACAGGGGACGATGATCATTATGGGTTTCCTGATGGGAGGCTGATGAAGGGCTTACCATCATTTCGTCCCATTTGTCACCCCCTGAGATAATCCAACTATCATAGAACCGTGGTCTCGGACCAAAGCGAAGCTTGCGGGCGCCCTGGGCGCGGGGAGCGAGGAGAACGCCGGCAGCCATGGCGTCGTCTAGTTGGCGTTGGAAGCGCCGACGGAGAATGTAAGAACGGAGGACGATCGCACATGAGATGGCGAGGAGGAGGAAGAGTGTAGCGAGGAAAGTGATCCTTGTTTGTTCGATTGAGAAAAAAGAAAATTCCGCCAAAAAGACAAATAGAGCGACATACAGATAAAGATTGCCAGAATTGCTCCCTGAAGGAAATTTCTGAGACGAAGACGCAGACTGGGATGGCGCCGGTTCGCTTGGGGAAGAGGAGGGGGCTGTTGCCTCGGCAGACATGCTGGGGCAGATGAGATGAGGGAAGTCGAGGGCCAACTATGTACGTTGGTGGGTGATGGCACGTGCCACGCTGATCATCACTTGTCCCTGACCCTGCCATTTATTATCCCAGCCCTTCCCCTCATCTCTTCCTACCACCGACAGCCATGGCAAACCCCCTCGCCGCCCTCCCAGACTCCCTCAACCTCCCACCCCATCTCAGCGCTCACAAATATTTTTTGTCTGCACACTCACGGTTGCTGCATGGGATACTCTTGTTCTCTCCCCAAGGACATGGCGTCTCTTGAAGACGCCTGGCTGGCCCACGCTTAAAGTCCTCTTTCATTTCTTGCGTGTCTTCATGCCCGTCGAGTTTATCGTCGTTGGTATGTTCTCTTTCCTTCGATCTCTGCCAATGGCGCCCTCACTCACATGAGAACATCAGCCGTCGCGTTCTTCGATACAAAATGGTCACGCAGTGTATGGTTGTCATCGTTTGATTGCTAACTATACGTCCCTGATTTCTTTGCCTCCCGTCTAGACCTGTGACAAGTTTTATCTTTTCGAGCCCATCTGCACCGCCATCTTGCTTGCTGCTGCTTCTGGTGCGTAGATAACTTTCGTTTCCGCCGCGCCGCCAAGTTCACGATTCATTTATTTTTTTTTCCATTACTGCTGTCCAGCTGTTCATGTCATACGCATCCATGCCATCTATGACAAGAACAAGTCGGTGCTTGCGACCATGGGATCACTATACGCTATTCAGATCGTTGTCACCGCGATTTCCTGCGGCTTCTATCGCTGTATGTGACGCCTCATTCGTCCACATTTTTGCATGACTAAATTATCCGTGTCAGCTGTACCACTTAAGCCCGGCCAAGGTTGTATCGCAGGCCCTAAAGAAAACTGGGTCGGTATCTACTGGTTGGCTCCAACTTTGCTTTACACTGCTTCGGTGAGGACTTTCCTTGTCGGTAGTGTTCATGCGCAGGCCGAGATCTAACAATTTGCCCGTGTAGTTTGGTTTTGCCCTGCTTCGATCTGTTCAGTCCCTCCAGACGAAGCCGCTCAGTCCCTGGAAACTGATGCTTCGGGATGGTCTCAACCTCTATGGCGTATGTGTTTACTCCACTGGAACAGGTTGATAAAGAATCTAATTAAATATGATAGGCCATCTTCCTCGTCAACATGACCAACATGCTCTTCTGGTTCATCATGAAACCTACCGGTGAGGCCGACCCTGTCAAGACCATTGTTACAAGCATGGCAGCCGTCCTCACAACCTCCATGACGCTCCGCATCATCCTTTCCGTGCGCGGCAGCCTCGCGCAAGGCGGCTCCTTTGCACTCTCCGCCTCCACCAACACAGGCTCCTCGCGCACGACGCACGTCATCTCGACGCGCTCTGGTGCCGTGCCGACCAACATTTCCACTAGTCACGCTGCGCATACATATACGCTCGATGACATGCGCTCCAAGACGGAGGGTGACTGGGTCGATGGCAAGAACAGCGTGCATGATTCTGACGGCAAGGGCGCCGTGCTTGTCGACCCTCCGAGTGGCGACGACAGAGAACACGGTGCCAATGTCGGCGTCAAGATCACCATCGATCGCGAGATTGGATATGATCAATCAACGTACCACGCAAAATAAATTTCTATTGGTTTTCCGCGAAGGTCATCCTGCGTCGTCATTCTTTTTCTCAGTATTTGTCGTTTGTTTCTCACTGCGGAAGGCTGTGAAAATGCTTCAGTTGTTTCGTGTATATTTATCATGTCATTTTTCGTATCTGGCTATCATTTATGTACTGAGCAGTTTAAACTTTGAAGATGATCTGTTATAATATACCCTCTTATTTTGCCATTGTGTGTGTGCATAGTAGAAGTTTTTTTAAGTACAAGCATTTTCGATTTCCGTGGACCGAGATAGTGTGATACCTCTGTGCCTTCATGTGCTATACGTTGGAATGGAAGAAACCAAAAGATGTAGTTTTGAAATGCGCATTATTGAGGGGGCGGGTGAATAATCCTGCATTACAGGTGGAGGAGCGACGCGATCTGGGATTCTTGGTCGGTCATACCGCTCCCAACGATGTGGCCATTCCGTTCAGTCTCCGCTTTTGCCTATGTTCGCTGAAAAAGAAGGCGATCATGTGCATTCATCACGTCGCAATGGACTGCGAAACATATACAAGCGTTGTCGTTCTGCGATATAAAAAGCAATGGTCCCTTCAGAGCCCAGGACACGATACAGTAAATGTCTGCGTCCGCGTTCGGTACGCAACTAACGACAGATGTGTCTGTAGCCACAGTTACCACCTAAAAGCAGCATGTCGTACGGCGTTCATCAATATTGATGAACGCTCACTGCGCTCGTCAGGACAGCCGCCGCGAGCCCGCTGCTCATGCCGATAGCTAAGGCTCTGTCTTAGACATGACGCAGGAGAGATGATGCTATGGAGTCGGAACCAGACGACGGAAAGTCTATCCGCTCCGAGGGTTTAAGATTTTTCACCTCCTCACGCTCGACGGCGACGAGACATGAGTGAAGCACGCGGACCAGCGACGGAGAAGGACGCCGTTCCTCCAACAATGTCGAGAGCCGGCGCTGCCTCTGATCCGCCAACCATCACCCCTGTCCAGTCCGGCCCGGAGTTCCCATCGCTGCACTATTCCTGGAATCCGCTCACGGTCATTTGCTACATCATCTTTTTGCTTTTCTTCAACCTCGCTGCGCCATGTCTGCTCTTTTACCTCCTCAAGAGGTGTATGTATCAACTTGCTGGGTTTCAGGCTTTGGTCGCTGAAAGAATGTTTTTTTTTCTACTCTTTCCAGTCACGGATTTCACGACAAAGGAGCTCATCGGCGTCTCTTCAGCCTCGCTGGGCTTTTCATCCTGCTTCGATGCACCGTTTAGACTGTATAGACGTGCGTCGTCCCCGAAGTATGCCCAAAAACCTACGAACCCCATTCTCTTTTTCCAGTTCTCAAGTACAAGAAGCGACTCGGCCCTTTGGGCTCTGACAACAAATGGCATCTCGATTTCTTCATGTGGACGATTGGAATATCTCTCCTCATATTCGCCATACCTCTCGCGGTCGCACCCGCTGTCGGCGCTTTGTTGAGCATCTTGACAATCTCATGCAACGGGACCATGATACTCACACGATGCTCTCACCATTCTGCAGCAAGTTTTTCCTCATGTCGACCGTCATGCTCGTTGGCCCCATCGGCCTCGTCTTCTTCGTCTCTCTTTTTGCACCAGCGCTTCCTTTTAGATGCTCCTCCGATAAATCGGGCACGCGAATGAAGCCAGCGGCGTTTTACGTGATTGAAGACGTCGCAGCCGTAGACTTTGGGAACGGTCAAGAGTACCGGAGGCAATTAAACAAAAGGCAAGCACATGTCCCTCTGAAGCAGTAGATAGCAGGAACACTGACTGGCCATTACTTCTTTCTTTTCCGATCCCTCTCTCCAGATATGCGGTCTCGTCACCTTTCCGCCGTCTGATGTATCACATCACGCTCTTCTTCTCGTTCGCAGTGGCCGTCTACGCCGGCATCACGGCCGCGGTGACCTGGAACGCCTCGCTCGACTTCGCGTTCGGTTACGTCCTAGGTCAGCTCTTCATATGGGCCATTGTCGTCGCTGCTGGCTGCTTTATCCTCGCACGGTGGGGTCTTTACGTCGAGCGGCGGTGGCTTGAGCAAGGCGGCATGGCCGAGGCCTCACTTGTTAATACGGTTGCTGCTGGAGAAAAGACACCTGGCAGTAGAGAATAACGCCTTTTTCACGGGTCTGGCATGACGGAAACGACTTTCTTCCATTCTCGCATTTGTGTACGCTATACCTGTCTGATGCTACATAATGACCTTGTAATTAACTAGTAGACTAATCTAATACATTATCGCAACGTGTTTTTAGGATCTTATGCATGTTGCGGAAAAGCGAAGTCAAAACATTCAGTGTCGATCGACCTTGAGGAGCCCATTGGCAATGCTCGGTAGTTCGAACAGTCAATTCCTTTGCCTAGATACGGGTAATAAGTGAAAGCCTAGTTACACACACGGCTGGCGTTGAGAAACGAAAAGGACGAGGAGTAAGAAACGAACAAGGAGGGACAAGCATCATACACATACACTATATACCATAGCATGAGACGGTCGTCTTTATCAGCGAATAGACGTCACCTTTAATGACGGGTACCGACGAAATGCGACACTAAAAGTCCGAATAAACGGAGAAGATGAGAAGGGAGCAAAAGGTGCGAAGGCACACAGAGTTCGGTGAGGAGGATTGGATGGAATCTATGCGTGAGCGATGACTTTTCCAACTGCCACAGTAGGTACGTACACAGGCAAAGTCTTGCCAGAGAGGAGGAATGAAAGTTGCGATATTAAGATGGAATGTAAAGGGGCCAGGAAATTGAACCATGCAGGGCCAAAGATTTTCGAGGACGAGAAGAATGCAAGCGGGAGCATGGAGGTTGTGAAGAGCGAAGTATTAAACTGTTGACTGATCAAGGTTCCAGTGATGAATTGTATAAAGGAGCGAATGAATGAATCCAAGATGCAAGACCTGCGCCTGATCTGAGAGGATGCAGGACAGAACAGAAGGCAAAAGCCAAAAAAAAAAAAGAGAAAAAAAGGAATGCGAGAAAGGAGCGCTAGGAGTGGATCATTTTCAGCTCCATAACAAGGCGCTGCAAATCTTCATTAGACTGCCAACCACGAATATGGAGCTCGAAGAGTTGGCGTACCTCTGCTTCTCGCAGAAGGGCCTCAGGATCCATATTTGCACCATGGGATTCTCCGAGTTTAATACCGTATTGCAGCAGCTGGCGCATATAATGCGGATTAATAATTGTTTCATCTCGCGCTAGGAGTTCTTTGACAGCTGGTGGTCCGGCTGCTACAGGGTTCATCAGCACGACGGACTACGGCTTACGAGAGATTCGAACCACCGCTCACGTTCTTTCATCGCTAACCACTCTTGTTCCAGCAGCTCAGGAATCGTAGCCCGCTCCTTCGGATTGCGACATAAACAGCTCTTCATGCTAACAATGACGTCTTTCCGCACCCGCCGTTTGAGATGCTCGTACTTTTTTTGAGTGACCACTTCGCCATTGCTGTTGCGCGAAGTTGCGGCGGCGGGTAGGGCGTATTCGGGATACTCGATGACATGCGACAAGTCGGGAATAGCTCGCATCTTCTGGTACATCGATAGATTATGGAAGGGAGGTTGACCGTAGATCATCTGGTAGAGAATACACCCCAGCGACCAGACATCGCACGGCCGTCCGACCTTTAGGCGACGCATACCATCCGGCAACTCAATGGCTTCAGGGCTCATGTAATTTACAGTCCCCATCTATTCGTTATCAATCTCGACGTCAACCAGGGACGATTAATCAGGGACGTACTTGGTGGTCTCTTTGAATATTTGTTGTATCATTGGCAATCGCGTTCGCTATTCCAAAGTCGATCAGCTTCAGCTGTCCACGCACAAGAACGAAGTTTGCAGGCTTCAAGTCGGAATGGACAATCTTCTCCTCGTGTATCACATGAACGGCTTGAAGCATCTGGATAGAGTTAAGATGAGCCACGGACGGCAAGGTCGAGCAGAGGGGAAATACCTGTTGCCAGTAATATGCTACCCAAACCATATTCACCGGCTCTTTCGCTTGTTCCGCAATAAGCCTCGAAAGATCCACTTCTCCACACTCCATTACCAAGAGCAGATACCCCTTGCTCCCTCCCGGCCCTGGCTTTACCTCGCTGTCAAATAGCCTGATGATCCTGCTATTACCCTCCAGCCTCTTCAGTAATGCGATCTCGTTCATGTACCCGCTCATCGTTTCTGCCTCTGTCTTATCCAACGCAACGCGCTTGATCGCGTATAACTCGTTCTCCCGGTTCATTACGCGGAACACGCGGGATGAGCCACCCTTCCCAATCATGTCGAGCTTCGCGTATGGTTTCTTGTTCACCTAATTTCGAATTCAGTTAGTTCAACACGAACACAATCGGATGGCAAGGGCTAGTGCGGAAACGCACATATATGGGACGGCTCGAGGGTGCTGGAGCGGGTGCAGCCGTTGGAGCATGTTGCACAACCGGTTGTTGAGGTTGATGTGGTTGCTTATGAACCGATTTGTATTCCCGTTCCCTCTCAATAACAGCACTAACAGGTTCCACCGCTGCCCCAACGCCGCCCCCGCTACCGTAGTCATCCTCCCTACGCTCAGCCCAGGTCGATGGCTCAGGTGCAGTAGGGCTTCGCCTATGTTTGGCCAGGGACCCGCTTGTGGAAGGAGGTAAAGGAAGTGGAGGCGGAGGAGAAGCCTTACCGCCTCGAGCATTAGGCGGAGATGCTCGACCAATCCGAGGATCTTGAGGAGAGACTCGTCCGAGCCTTGAGTTGGGAGGCGACACTCCGCTGACTCTTGGGTCTTTGATACCGAGGGCGCTGGAAACGTGTGGCGGCGAGGCACGCCCAACGATTAGCTTGGGGTTTGGAGGGGAGACGCGGGTCGGCTTTGAACTTGTAGGTGGTGAGACGCGGCCCAATCTAGAGCCCGGGGGAGAAATACGATGATTGCTTGGAGGCGACGATCTGCCAGTGCGACCGGATTCTTGGACTGTGGGCGATCCACTCGACAATGGAGGTGCGAGAGATCGCAAAGTGTCTGAATCGCGACGTCGGTGGCCTTGCGATATCACGGGGCGAACACTAGGGGCTGGAGGAGGAAGATGGTGAAGATGGGCGGAAAAGTATTGCTCCTGTTGGCTCTCTACTTGACGGCCTGAAAGCAAGCGTAAGCAATGGAGGGAAGGTGGTAAGTTGCGGTATTCTCACGTTCAGGTTCTTCAGAGGTTCTGAGATATTCTGCAAAAGAGTATGAGTGTCACCGTTTTGAATGGAGGATCTCCTAGAGGAATCCATACTCATATAATCTCGCATCTCCCTTGCTTCCCGCTCTCTTTCTTCGATTGTGACACGTCGGGGACCGCCAGTATTCTCACTCGGTTTAGCTGCAGCATTTTATTCAATTGCCAGATAGATAATAAAAACACCAAAGGTCTCACCCATCCGCGAATTTTGGTATTGCTCTCCCGTTTGTTGATATTGGTAATGATGTTGCGCGTAACCAGCGTCGTGCGCTGCAAGAGAAGATCAGATATCGAGATCAGGCAAGCGGCCCAATGTCGGGAAAACTGACCATTCAATGCGTCACTGAGACTTGCAGATCTTCTTGGCCTTCCTCCCGTTGACTGATTCAGACTAGATCCAGAGTCCTTTGGGAGCAGAGCATGGTCTTTTCCAGAACCATTGGGTATTGCACCGTAGCTTCGCTGCCTGACCGATAGGCCAGAAGGGGCAGACGGTATATCCGTTATATATTCAGTATCTGCATTTTCCGTTTCTGTTGAAGGAAAAGGCGTCGTTGATGATTGTGGTATCGGCGGGGGTGTATCTGAACCTAATCGCTGGGGATGATGTTGGTCATTTTCTGCTTAAACAAAGATTGAATTGAATGCCAAATGCGGAGGATGGGACGGACGCACCAAAGTCGGTTTCATATTCACTCGGGGGTTGCTCTTCGACAGCAGAGCTCGTCGGATGCGACTCCGAGATCCTGTCATGGCCAAGGGCGTATTTCGAAGCGGATGATGATATGGACGGCTTCATGACACGACCTGCACGATTCGGGCCTGGCAGGATTTGCCGCTGATGTGGATCCGTTATCAGCGGTCTGGAAGAGTACCCGTGTCTGACAACACCAGAGACGCGGGACGATGACACGGAGGGCACAACCGAGCTCGTCTGCTTTGAGGAAGCATAGTCCCGATGTGCTTGCTGTGCGTCGTGATGCTCAGAATCAGCCGCGAGGAGGTTCTCCTTCTCATGCGGATAGGCGTCCGCGCGGGACGTGCGTCCCGAAGCCACCGTCGACGAGGCTGTTGTCGTCGTCGGCCGCGAATATTTATCCTCCAGTGTCACACGCCTCGGGAACGGACGCGACTTGTTCATAGACAAAGCGGGACCCGAGGCCACACGCTGGAAGGAACGCGCGGGCTGCGGTTCTGGGGCAGTTGTCGGATCTGGTGGCGCGGGTGCGGGCAGGGGCGCGCCTTCTGATCGCGAAAGTGATACGCGTCTCTGTGGAGGCGATGGCTTTGAGGGAGGGGGGTTGGGAGGTTGCTGGTTGGGGAGGATGTCTTGAGGGGTAGGAGGGGAGGATTTTGCTGACGAGCCCTTGGAGAGGCGGACGTAGTTGCCTTCGTGATCAAAGACATAGTCGAACGAGAGATCGTCGATGATGGACGAGTCATCTGAGGAAGGTGTTGTTGCTGTGGGCTTTGAAGGCAGGGTGTTGATGTCTATGGGAGTTTTGGGGGTGAGCGTGGCGGAGAGGCGGATATTGGAGGAGTGGACGACATTGGACAGCGACGAAAGCAACGAGGACAGCGAGAAGGACAGCGACGAGGATAGCGATGAAACGAGGAAAGAAAAAAAATTAAAAAAGCGGCGACAGGAACTGGTTCGAAAGGCTGGCTGGGACGGCTGTGGTCCCAGCACGCGCTTTCCTTTTTAGTTCCAACTCCGGAGCTGATTGGCTGCGGGTCTTGCCGGCAACAGACGCGGTCACATGTTCGAACACGTGGTTGACTATTACAGGCGTGCTTTCGAATGTACCAAACCCTTCATCTCGCCAATGATTTCTTCCACACCCCGCTCCAGTCTGGTCACCAACTCTTCGCACGTCGGTATATCGTTGATCAATCCAACTGCAATCCCAGCGCTCCATATTCCATAATCCGGGTCTCCTAACTCATACACCTTTCGCCCCCTCGCACCCGACACCAAGTCACGAACGTCTTCAAACTTGGCTCCACCGGCCGTCGCTCTATCGCGACGACTTCCAAAGCGACCTTGTTCTTGTACACTCGCGCCGTATTATGAAGCGTACGGAAAATATGAATGGTATCTCTCTCGGTCGAGGCCACGATCTTGTTCTTGATATTTTGATGAATCGGACTGGAGTGACGGTGTCAGTGATGATCACGACGTCGCGTCTGTGATGGCAGCGAACCTCTCGACCGTGCACATGAATCGCGTTCCTGGAACGCCACGAGGACGGTTATATCTATATCCAACCACGATGCATCGCTTGACAAGACTCACCCATGTTTACACCCTGGCACAATAAGATTGGATCACCCTTGCGGTCATTAATACTTGGACTTTAACTCACCGCAGCGCCAAGGGAAAGAGCAGCGGCAAAACCACGCGCATCCGCAAAGCCGCCGGATGCGATATAGGGAACCTTGAGTTCTTGTTTGGCTCGTGCCAACTGAAGATTGTTGTCAGAATGGCCGTCCGAAGACATGACCCTGTTTTATGTTTGGACATACCAGGACCAAACCCCCTATGTCTTCCTCGCCAGGATGTCCTGCGCCTACATGCAAAGTTTAATGGTTCAAGAGTTTCTTAGAAAACATTCACCGCACATTCGAAGCCGTCTATGCTCAAAACGTCTACTCCAAGACGCTCTGCGCTCTGTTTGCCTTCGATAAGACACAGGCTAAACAATAAAAGCGGACGGTTACCTTGGCATGTCTAATGGTAGTGCACTTGTGCAGCACGATACATCCATTGTCCTTGAAGTATTTGATCAAAGGTCCAGCTGTAGCCATTGAACCCCACTGAACCAGGATTTAAAGAGGCAACGCACAACGGACACTTACGGTTGTTTCCAGCGGTTTCAAAAATCCTGACACCTTCCTCGACAGCAGCTCTTGCATAACCTTCGTAATCTGGCGGGTTGATAGCAGGCAAAATAGTGACGTTGACGCCAAAAGGCTTGGATGTCAGCTTGCGGGTCTCGCGGATGGCCTCTCGCAGTGCTTCTGGAGAAGGCTGCGTGAGCGCGGTGAGCACGCCTGCAAGCACAGGAAGGCGTTCGGTAAATCATATGCTCGTGTGCCGGGGAAAGACAAGGGCTCACCCAGACCACCAGCCTCCGAAACGGCCGCTGCGAGCTTGGGCACTCCAACCCTTTAATAACAAACACTGTCAGACCCCAAAGCTCTGTCATAAATACCAGACATCTGAGAACGGACCATTGCATCCCGCCCTGGACGACTGGGCTAAATATAGGGAACATTCAGACCGCCTCGCACGCTCGGGAACTTGCAGACAATAGCGCGCGTCGTGCTTACACACGGATACCAAGGAGTTTGGTCAACGGCGTGACGATCATTCTCGCTGGTGCAGTAGTAGAAAATGAACTGGTATTGGTGTGTATTTTCGGCCTTAAAGGCGCAGCGATAGTCCAATTGCTGGCTGGAATGCGGTGACCCGAGCGGAAGAAAGTGGGAAATGACGGATAGCCGCCAACGGAGTGGTAGAAGAATAGAAAAGAGGGTGACCTGGGAGCGGCCAGAGCCAATAGCATAAAATCAAAGCAGACACAGTGATCCCCATAACTGCACAAGATGCCGAAAAGGCTGTCCTGTCCTTCCAAATCAGGACATTCCGATTGGCGCGTGATTTCGACATGATTGTCATGTGACGTAGCCTAATAGACACGATGTCTATTCATGACGAAAATTCTTAAATTTCTTTGGCAAAAAAGCCTACAGTCGCATTCTGCACAATAATTCATCACATGACATTGGAGGTACAAGAACATAGAATACAAGGCGGTCATGACATTACGTTACAACGTCCAATATCGACATCGTGAAAAGGAAAAAAAGAAAAAGATACGTATACCAAACCATCAGAGAATGGAAATAACAGAGGCCAAGATGGCGCGCTTTCCGCAATCGTGAGATATCATGCTGTAGCAGGGACCTCGGCAGCAGCGGGCTTGGACTGTTCTGTCGTGGTGGTAGCGGGTTTGGCCTGTTCTGTCGTCGTCTTCGTGGTAGAGGTAGCGGCAGGTTGCTCAGTGGTGGTTGTCTGGGCAGGTTTGGACGGCTCAGCACTACCCGTCGCGGCTGGCTGTTCCGCGGCAGTCGTGGGTGCAGCAACGGGCTGCTCTGCGGTGGCTGGCTTGGCAGGCTCCGCAGCGGCTTTCTGTCCCTCTGGCTCCTTGGTGCCGGACTTTTCTTCTTCCTCGAGCTTGTCCAACCACTTACCAACCCACTTGCTATGCGCAGCGTAGTTCAAGGTCGCATCCAAAGAGTCCCTGTAATAAGGTGAACTCTCAAGCTGCGAAGACCTGGGTGACGATGACTGTGCCACTCACCTAACGACACCTTTTTTGTCGATGACAAAGGTGACGCGTGCGACGTCTACCATGCCGAGCATTCCCTTCCCGACGTGATATGCGAAGTGGCTTCGCCTTTCATGTCACTGAGGACCGGGTACTGGACGATCAAGGCAATGAGTTGTCAACACATGCCCCAGACACATCCGACACAAACTCACGTTCAGCTTTTCCCTCTCGACAAACTCCTTTTGCTTGTCGACTGGATCGCGACTCACGCCAATGACCCGAACCTTTTCTGGCTTGAAGTTCTCCTTCTCTGCAAGGGACGCGACACATAAGTCCACTCTTCAGACGGCGAGTAGACACGGTGAGACCATACCCTTCACAGCGTCTCGGAACTGGCAAGCTTCCTTGGTGCAGCCAAAGGAGCCTGCGAAGGAATGGAAGTCAATCCACAAATTCGGAGATCTGCATTCTACGCCACGATCGAAGAAACGCAAACGAACTTGACTTGGGGTAGAAGAACAGGGCGATGGGAAGACCCCCTTTGCCCGGATTGAGCGAGTAGTCTTGGCCATCGTAGTTGGGTAGGGTGAACGACGGCGCTTCCTTGCCAATCAGCGGGTTGTGAGACATGCTCGCTGCTGTCGAGATGGTTCTCTATAGAATGTAGGAGGGGAACGCTCTGAGACCTGATTGGTGGTGCTGGAGGGAGTGGGTAAGCGTGTGGTTTGGGAAGGGTGCCTTTTGTCTCAGACGGCCAAGCAGGCCAACACAGGGGCCGGTCTGTATAAAAGGTAAGACGGCTTCCGGAGCTTGCAAACGTTGCCATGGGTCTAGTAGGACCCCCGAAAATCCCTATAAATCCTGATCCTGATTTTCCTACTTTTATCCAGAGCAAAACTGCCCATTCTCATCTGGACTTTAGATCAGTCTTCCGAAATTCACCAAAAACATCCGGAAATTCACCAAAAAAATCAGTTTTTCATTCAGCGCGTACTATAGTTAGCGCTAGCATCGAGTAACTTCTGTCTTATCACTCCTCTGTTAGGTCGGTCGTACATATTTTGCCGCTTCCGCGTCAACTGTGCAATAGCACCTTCAACCCGAGTGAAGTTTCCTTCAACATCTTGAGGAATGACCAATTCTTGAGATACCCATATCCACCATGGACAATTGTGGGCTTAGCCTCGAGCAGGCAGAGGAACCTCACGGAGGGCAGCAAACAGAATCGACGCGTGTAAAATCAGAACATTACTCAACATAGATGGTGTCGTTGTCGAATGGTTGAGAGTTCATTAATGTTCATTTCTCTTGTTTAGGTTGAGATCTGAGAGTTCGAACCTAGGTCGCTACTTATGGATCCTACGTTTTTATCCGGTCATCGGATCATGCACCCAAAATGGCCACTTCTATCCGGACGGGCTGCTCAGGCTTGTTGGCCAAAATGCAAGGTTTTATCCGGACCTCGCTGAAATTTCTGGCCACTTTTATCCGGATTTAGATCAGGGGTATGTAGGGATTTTCGGGGGTCCTGGTCTAGTCCGTGTCTAGGTGGTTTTATGCCGCTGCTATCGTCTTGCAATGCCCGTTGAATTGCGATTAAAATATCTGGCCCAGGGGGAAGTTAGTCTCATGCAGTCCGCCGGTGAAATCCCCACACAAACAAGCAGACGGCCATGCTACCGAAAACATCACTGACAACCATTGTTGTCTTCAGTCCGGGTTTGGCGGCGAGAAGAACTTCGAAAATCCAAGAAATCCGTCTGCTCGGACCCTTGTTATATAGCAAGTGTCAAACATGTCGACAGTACATGGGAATAACGACGTCACACCCCCTAGAATGCGCCAGCAAGACGACGTGCCTGACCGACCAACGTTTGCAGACGATTCTTCCAACGCAAAAGCAAGGAGATAGCAGACAAAGACGGGTGGGATATTAACAGCATTATGTACGGTTCCGGGTAAGCTAAGTGGAGTAACGGATGGACCGCATGTGAACCGTTTTGGGATCATCTACGCCAGCTTCTGAGCTGCGTTCATGGCCTCTGCATCAGAAACACGAAAGATGATACGCGAGCGACGAGGGAAAAGATGGTTGAATAAACTGTCAATCGCAGATCACGGGTTACATCCGCTCACCAGCGTTTTGCTCTGCAAACCGCGCCAACCCGTTCCGAATGTTTGATGAAACTTTTCTGTGCAATTCATCACACACTGTTCCTGTGGTACCAGAATAACAGTGCACAACGATGCGTGTCAGAGCAGAGTACAATTCCCCGAAGCGTAAAAACGCTCATTAGGAGACCCACTTCTTTGGATGACAAGGCTTTGCTGGTAAAATCGTTACAGCACGTTGTGAAGCACCGTTCGACGAGGCCAGCGTACATCCGCAGAAAATCCTGCATCTAATGTTCAAGGTCAGTGACACGGTGTCAGATGCGAAAAGAGCCAAGCGCGCACCTGTTTCTTTTCTATGATTTTCGTCATGTGGGCCTGCTCGGCCGAATTGAAGTTTGAGAAATCCATTGGTGGAGGGTGTGGTAAAGACCAGGCCTTGACTAGAGGAACGCTCTGTTGGGCGCTGGAAAATGGATGGATGGAAATCACGTGCCTGTATGTGACGAATTGCAGATCGCTATTGGTGACTCGTCCGGAAAAAAAAATATGACATGCATGGATTGGGAGACAAGATGATCAACAAGGCACGACAAATCTTTGATAGTACCTCCGCGAACGTTGGTCAGCTCTCTTCTTTACGCCGGCCACGTTCATCCCCTTGCTATCATTCTCACATCCGAGTTTGGCTTCTCCATCCCTCTCGGCGTTAGCACCATTCTAGGGCGATCTATCAAACAGTGAGTTGCCTTTCCCAATCATATATATCCTACAGGTAGAATGAAAAAAAATATTGAACCACTTTTCGCCATCCTTTTCCATTCACAAGTGTCAGACCCCAATATGGCCATGTCTTTCAAGATGCCCTTACGCGCCTCGAAAACAGTCGAGTCAGGTCGACGAGACCGCTTATTCCTCCTCAGATCCTGCAGGAAGATCTGCCTCTGTACGATCTCATCGTCGATTGTTGTGTTGCATGTCCTCTACATGTAGTCATCGCAAAGGACGTTGCTTGCCGCCCAGACCGTCATCGAAGGCCGTATGCAGGCCGAAAGAATCCTGAGAGGCGACGATGATAGACTCATGGTCGTGGTCGGGTAAGCATGTGTCCCGTCGTCTGTCATCGCGCTCTGCAAATCTCACAGCTGACCTCTAGTCCCTGCTCGGTGCACAACGTCCCCCGCGGCGCTCGAATATGCGAGGTTACTCAAAGAATATGCCAACACGGCCAAGGAGGACCTGTTCATCGTCATGCGCGTTTATTTTGAGAAGCCGCGGACGACGGTCGGCTGGAAGGGCCTTATTAATGACCCCGACATGAACTGCAGTTTCCAGATTAACAAGGGCCTGCGCATAGCACGCACGTTGCTGCTCGAAATTGCAAAGCTCGGCCTTCCTGCCGGGTGCGAGTTCCTCGACACGATCACACCACAGTACACCGCCGACTTGGTCAGCTGGGGCGCCATCGGCGCGCGTACCACCGAGTCCCAGGTGCACAGGGAGCTCACCTCGGCGCTCTCGATGCCAACAGGCTTCAAAAATTCGACCGAGGCAGCGTGGGATCGCCATTGATGCATGCCGCGCCGCCAGGAGCGGCCATGTCTTCCTCAGCGTCGGAAAGGAAGGCCTAAGCTAGCATCGTAGAGACCGGTGGTAAGTCTCCGAAGCGCGCCTTTCCCCTTTTCTTCTCTCCGTTTGTGGCGCAGTGCGTTTTACTGATCGATTAGGGCAACCCGGACGTACATGTCATTCTGCGCGGAGGATCCACGGCCCGAATTACGAAGCCGAGTTTGTGCGCGACGCCAGAGCAAATTTGGCAAAAGCGGGCTTGCCACAGAAGATCATGGTCGGCGATTCTTCTTGTAGTCGCAGCTTTTTTTCCTAACCTGTCAATGTAAACCTTTCAAGATTGATTGCAGTCACGGCAACAGCCTCAAAACAGCACCACAAGCAAGTCGAAGTCGCCAACGACATCGTGGGTCCAGATTTGTATCAATTTCCGCTTTCAACTCTGATCCTTCCTTCGCTCTAGGCTCAGCAGCTCGAGTCGTCGGACACTGCCTCTATGATCATGGGCGTCATGTTGGAAA
>SJRY01000027.1:0-26158 GCA_011319805.1 Macrocybe gigantea | reverse complement strand
CCGCAGAGGCGGTACCCGGTCTTCCGGGGCGTTCGACGGCGGAGGTGGAGGCATAGGGTGCATGCCCGCTCCATACACATGATACGAGAAATGCGGGTGCACGATCTGCGGATCGACGGTGACAAGGGCGCGGGCGGGATGGCTTGCAGCGCGTGAGGGGGGGGTGGCGGGGGGCCTGGGGCGGAGCATGGTGCTGTGGGTGATGAGGATGGTGCGTACCCGGGTGTAAGGCTTGTGGATGCGTGGCAGCAGAGACTGGGTGAGAACGCGCGTCGACGTGTATTGGCGGGGTGGGCGCAGCGGGGGCGGCGCTGTTGCTTGTCTCGTGGATCGCCGTCGCGGGCGCCGTTGTGGACGCGGATGCAGCCGTAACGGGAGACACCGTCGTCCTTCCCAGTCCCGATCCAGACGCGACGGGCTGCTGTTGTTGTTGCTGCTGCTGGGCAGCGGCGCCTCTAAAAGCAGCATCAGATTCGCGAACCGACATAGATTCACTGGACGCACATCTCATTGCCGATGACCTTGCAGTCCGCCCAATTCGTCTGAAACGTCTGCAGCTGTCCGGCCTTGATGCACTCGTGCACCCAGCGCGCTGAGGACAACCTTGCCCTTTTTGTTCACATACTGCCGCCATAAATTTTGGCCCGAGGCCTTGAGAGGATCGACTGCGCATAATGATAACGATTTAGACATGTGCACCGAAAAAGAAAGGAAGACTTCCTCACCGAGGATGTACGGCACGCCGCTGTACCCAGGCGAAACGTTTCCTCCATGCTTCTAAAAAAAAAAAAAAGAAAACGACCCTAAGAAAAAAAAAAACACGGAACAGATCAACGCAAAAACTCACAGTGATGAGCTCCACAACCGCGTCCTTTGTCTTCGACGTCCTTGTCCACATACATGCACAACGGCGTGCCATGCATGGGGTCGATGAAGAGCTGCAGCGGCGAGGAGGCGGCCGCACTGGCGGAAGCGGTGCCAGCCCGGCATTATTGACTCCGGATGTAGAGGAAGACGACGGGCCAGCGGCAGTGGGTGGAGGCGAGAGATCGCTTGGACGGTCACGTCCGGGAGGTTGCTGGCGTGGATATGGTTGCTGGATGCCCTGAGAACGACGGGAGGAGGTGGTCGCTGATGGAGGTGCAGCGGTGGAAGAGCGCGGCGGAGGTGCCATTGGGCCACAGCAACGGAGCGGGAAACAAAAACAGAGAGTCTCTCTGACGCGACCCCCGAACTGGCACTGTCCTTGGTCTGGGTGGTTGGAGTCTTGTTCACTTTTCACACGCTTCGATATAAATTGAATATTATTTAAAAAAGTATACAACACAATCAATAGTCCTTTCTCCTGTATCGTCCAAACACACCGCATGCAGACGCGACGAAGCCGAGTAAAAGTGCAGCGAGGCGCCTAGCGTCAGCCAGTTGGCGTTTCCATATTCTGCTGGTAACACCCTGGTCTCTGTATCTATTCCGCGTAATTCCAAAGAGGGCCATGTCGATCACCCAGGCCAACGCCGTGACGAGGATCGCCAGAGCCGAGACGAGCGTCATGAACACCGTCCCAGTGCGATGGTACGCTGCTCCACAAAGTCCAAACAGGACAGCAAGTCCGCACAGACCGGCAGCTGCGCAATTCCCATCTCAGCACAAGAATGCACGAGGCTCTGACAATACACGCTCACCGATAGGGTGCAAGATGAGTCTTCGTGAGGTTATGTATGACCGTGGTATTCAGACGGCTGGATCTATGCTTAAAAGTGAGCGACGCTCTCACCGTGAACCGGACGAAAACACGTACGAAAAGTCGCCCACCAATCCCTGAAAGTCGTATCCAATGTGCGGTTGGCTTCCTGTGAAGCCAAAAACGCCATAGCGCAGCTGAGCATCGCCTCCTCCCACATCGAGGAATGAGATTTTATCCCATGTCGGCACTGATACAGACACCTAACGCAACTATATCAGCGAAAATCTACAACGAATATCGACCTGATACATACAAAGATAAGTAACACCATTGCGGCGAAGCAAAAGAACAGTCCCGGAGCAGCAGGAGAAGCCATGATTTGCGTTATCGATAAGTAAGGTTGAGGTTCTTGCTCAGAAGCGGGGGCGCTTGATATTAGGAGGGTCGTAAACGTAGCACGTAGATAAGGCGCCGGACCGTGTCGAGTCGTGAAGCGTAAGGCCTGGCTAGATTCGTATAGGAGAAACGACCCCTCAAGCTCTTTATCCGGTGGACTTTCTGGGCGCGGGTCACTGCCGAGGGGTAGCGAGAAAGGGGGGAGAACGAAACGAGGGAAAAAAAAAAATTCGAAGCAAGGAACATGAACGCGTTAACGGAGCTTGAATTTATAGTCATCCCATCACAAGGTGGACAAGCGTCTTGCCAGGGCCCGACGTACACGAGCCTCACCGAATAAAGACCGGATGACGTCAAGTTCCGCAGTCCGACGTTTTTTCGCAGGGGTCCGGGGAGGAGGAGTGTCCGCTGTCCCGCTTGGAACTGTGGATGCTGTGCGACTGAGGAAGGCAGAGAGAGGAGGCTGTGTCCAATTTTTTGTCCCGCGTTCCTTGGCCTCTTGTCCGCAGCGAATCTAGCCTCAGCCAAGGGCGTTTAAACCGAGCAGAACGTCTGCAAGATCTGGAACAGCGGGATAGACGGATCGAGCTTTGTGTTCGCCAAAACCCGGTTCTTAGCGAGCAGGCGTGCTGGCCATGGCGCTGCGGACAAACAGCTTTTGACACTGCATTCATGGTTGGTGGCGTCATAGGCAAGATTCAAGCTTGGCAAGGGCGATCCTGTACTCGGGACTAGCCGGACGTAGACCCAGGCACGTGTGCATCAGGCTGGAAAAAGGAATAAAGATATCCATTTACATTCAATCTATCGTTGATCGCGCAGCAGAGAGACTCAGGTTTCTGCATAGCCTTGCGGAACATCAGTATTCTCATCATCAGCCAGATACGCTCGCTATTCTTCGGCCAACGAAAGCGAGACGCTAGACGCTGGTTTGCTTCCTCTCTTGGATCATGGATCATGAAGCACGACGAACCATGATGCTCAACCGATGATTTCGTGTTCTCAGACGTTTTGACACAGATCCCGCCAACGGGTGGTAGCTAGGACTGAGTCTGAGTCCTTATCCAGAAGTGCCGTCAGCTCAATCCGATGAACGCTTCTGGACATTGCCTACTCAGCCTTGTCTCATAGCATTCATGCGTGTTTCATTAAATTCTAGAATGGCACGTATTGCCCACCGACCCGCTTTGAGTACCGCCTTATGACTGGGCTTTTGGCCAACCTCGTGACAAGCTATTTGAGCACTACATGCTGTGTGATTACTGCTTCGCAGCACTTATCGTCCTTTTCAAGACCCAAGACCATAGCCCACCGCCCATCCCAACCACCTCTGTCTCTTTCAACCTGTCCCAGCAGGCGGCAAAGCACGAATTTCGCGAGATTGTGGGCGTAAAAATGGTGACGAGATTATGAAATCGGTTAGACGCCCAATGTCCCTGTTAGTATATCGGCTGAGTACACGCGCCTGTCACGTTTCGAATTGCAATTCGATAACCTTGATCCGCGCGAGAGCTGGTTCGACTCCCAGACAGGGAGCTTCAGATACTTTTTATCATTGTTCTTTTTCTCAGCCAACGCTGCTTGACCATGCCAGAATACCTCACGCAGGATCAGATAAATCAGGTTCGGTCTCTGCTTTCACTCCAGGCGCTGTTTTTCTCATTTGCCTTTTAGTTTGATCGCAATGGGTGAGCCCTCGGTGCTGAGCAACGAGTTTCAGAATCGGACGTCTTGATGCGCGTCGGGGGACTTGCACTAGATACCTCCTCGTACCGGGGTTCTTGGCGCCCGACGAAAACGGAGGCGCTGTTGAAGCGATCGAAGCAGCTGCTAGACGAGTTTGACATCGAGCAACATCCAAGGTGTGCCTCCGCATCTACTGCGCTGCGTCTGTGATCGCTATATGGTAAAACACGCTCCAGACCAAGTTCACAGACGGGCGACAAGGATCACGTAGGAGACGACTACTTTTTGAGCTCGGGCGACAAGATGTGAGTGGACTCGGGCATTACGTCGTCTGAGATTGACGCGCCTCGCGTCGACCAAAGTCGGTATTTTCTCGAAGAAGATGCGGTGGACGAGAAGGGGCGCCTGACGAGGGAGAAGCAGAAGGCGGTGAACAAGATCGGACACGGTGCGTGTTTCAAGGTCATGCTGCATTCACGCTACAAGAAATGGTGCATCCTTTAGCCCTGCACGAACTCGATCCCGTATTCCGAAAGGTGACGCTCGAGAACGAGCGCCTGAGAGCTCTGGTCAGGGATCTCAAATTCCACCACGACCCCGTCGGTACGTCTGCGTCTGCGTTTGCGTTCTGCCCGCCTACGTCCTGTCGCGGTTCGGCCTGTCTGGTGTTGATTATTGGGCTGCAGCGCTGCAATCTATGGTGATAACGAAGCAGCCCGAGATCGGAGGCGAAGGTGAGCGACACGTATGCTAAAGCAGAGGCTTTGACGGCATGTGGACCTTAACGGCGGTCTTATTCTAGTGCCGGAACACAACGACTCGTACGTCCTACGCTCGCTGTACCAATCCCCATGCACCGGCTTTATCTTTGTCCCCCTTTCCCCTACCTAGCACGTTCTTGGTGCGTTCCTCCATCCAAAGGCCATACCAAATAACATCGCCGCCTTTTCACTACCCCAGTACACGGACCCGCCGACGGCTCTCGGATTCTGGATCGCGCTCGAGAAGTGCGGGCCCCACAACGGCGCGCTGTCCTTCCTGCCCGGGTCACACCTGACTCGCCCCATCACGAAGCGTTTCGTTCGCTTACCCGGTGGAGCACAGGCTTTGAGGCGCTGTCGGTGGCGGACGCGGCGCAGCGGCACGCGCCCGAGGGCAAATACGTCCTCGAAGAGTGCGAGCCAGGTCAGGATGTTCTCTGCCTTTTTTTTTCTGGCCTTTTTTTTGGGGGGGGGGATAAAGACGCCATGATTTTCTCGGTGACTAAAATAAGGTTTGGGACAGGCGACCTGGTCCTCATACATGGGTCGGTGCTGCACAAGTCCGAGCGCAACACGAGCACCCACACGCGCTTCGCGTACACGTTTCACATGGTCGATTCGCCGCCCTATGCCGTTTACGATCACAAGAACTGGCTGCAGCCTACGCCGGAGATGCCGTTCTCAAAGATCCTCGGCGCGCCGATGATGGACGTTGCTGGCGTCTCTATTTGACGGTGCGAAGCGTTATTACTTGCGAATACGTTGCACATTCTGAAGTTTTGGATTGCTCTTAAATTATCATAAACGAGGAATGATGTATAAGTGTACACGATGTAGCGGATATGTTATGATAAAGTCCCTAAGCCAGGAATCCGATGGGAAAACTGCTACATGAATGACAGCATAGGGCAGTGACAAGGAGTGTGAAAACGGACAGAGAAGGCCTGTAAGAAGTGTCAGAGTCTGGACAAAACCATGAGGGAAGGTTACCGCACCATATCACCATATGATTCTTTCTAGGGTTTTTTGTAAATCAATTTCGGGCGGCTTCCGAAGCAAGGGCCGGGTTGAGGTGGGCATGCTGGAAAAGCATGGTTATGTGGAGGACATTCATGATGAAAGAGATGGGGGTGGCATAAGTTACATCGCAGGTTTCAGTGGCGCCGCAACCACCAGTGAGGATGCCACCAACACGGCCAAAGGCATCGGCAACACAAGACCCAGAGTCCCCTTTTCCAGAGAACGCACCCGAGTTCTTGTCAGCGGAAATGATTGGCCACTCCCTCGACTCCTGGTACTTGCCGCCAAGACAGCTGCGGGTGTAGGATGAAACATTATTTGCCTTGCCAATGGTCGTACCGGTATTGCCACCGTTCTTGATGACGACCAAGCACGGGTCATTGTTGGCATCCCGCATGGGTAGCTTGACGAGGTCATTCTCGGAGACCTGACCTTGGAGTGCTACGAGACGGTTGAAAGGGAATTTGAAGGAAGTGGGGCTGGCGGGATGCAGACAGATTTTGTTCATAAACTCCTGGCGCGTGTACTTGTTACCTATATTGACGCTGTTGCCACGATAGTTGTCGGCATCAAGCTTGCCTGCGTCGATCTTGATGACAGCAAGGTCCAGAGTGTACTGACCATCTTCGGTAGAGAGGATGATGGGAGGTGCCCAGGCAAGCTCCCCAAAGACACGCCCCTCCTTCGCATTCCATTGAGTTGCAATCTCGCAGTGCAAGGCCTTGAGTGCATCTAGCCCTATTTTCGCAATTCGCAAAACCTCCGTTGCCACCTTGTGCTCTGCAACGGAGTCGGGATCGTTCATGTCCTTAACTGACTCGATCCTCTCCATGGCATCGGTAATCACATACTCTTGACCCCTAATCTCATAGCCGATAGGCGGCGAGCTTCTCGTTGTAACCACAGGTACCAAGGACAATGACCTCTTCACGTGCCTGACTGTCAGTCTTGCGCTCATATTCCTTGTTGTCCTCGTCAACAGGAAGGACGACATGCCGCGCAGTAACAAGGTATATGTCCTTGTTGTTGCCACCAGCGCCGAGGTAGAAGCCGCCAGTTCCCTCAGCCCAGGGCCTGTTCTTGGTGGAGATCGGGATGCCGAGGGTTGCAGTATATGGGTCACGAGCCGTGAAAGTTGGATTATTCCGGGGGACGGGATTGAGAAACCTGTTGCCCCTCTGCCTCATAACGTGAGATTCCCGGATCTCTACGTAGAAGTCATGGATTCCATAACTGGCAATGAGCGTGTGGCAGTTGTGGGCAATGACGCTACCCTCCTCGAAGCTGAGTGCCCCAAACTCGACACCGATCCAGACAATAGCTGGGCCAGAGGATTCTCCTACTTTGACAATACGGAGAGCCTCGATACTAGTCCAATTCACCGACATCGTGTTCAAGCCATGGCGGAGGTTGCCGGATAAACCATGGTCCCAAGCACTAGCGAGGGGGTGGTCACCCAGCGCCTAAGCTCTTTGAGGACAGAGTACGCCTCAGGGCCAGTCGGATCTTCAAAGGGGTGGTAGCGATGAGAGGTGGTTGGGAGGGCAAGCACTTGTAGTATATCTTGGACAGAGCCTTGGTGACTATGAATGGGGTTGTCGGGGACCTAGTGAGACGCTCAGTGGCAGGCACAATGTCGCTGAAAGTACCTCCGCCAGACGATTCGCTGACGGTGGAAGAGAGGGGCGACTGCATCACCACACTGGGCTGGAAGGCGATGGCTAGCTTAAAGGAGGACAGGGAGGAAATGAAACAGCGAAAACGAAACGCACTGGCTGTATACGTCTGGTTATATATAGGCCAACCAAGAATAGCCGACTGGATGGATGTGCGGCTCGCTCGTGGATTGGTCAGCCATTCCCTGTCTTTTTTTTTTCTCCCTCATAGACGAAGCTCATTTGCTCAGATGACGCCACCTTGAACTAGGGGAGACGATGCAAGGACGACGACGATGTCGAGGAGACACATACACTCGCTGCGTGCATAAAGATAAAAAAAATATGTTATCAGCAACATGGCGCATACACAAACCAATTTTTTTTCCCAAAAATTCAAAAATGCACTCACAGCGGACTTACACTAATACCCCGAGGGCCCCACGCATGCGGATGCGGCGGGGGAGGGGCGGGGGTCCTGATCATGTCGATACTTATACTCATAGGCGCCCGAATGCTGCGCATGAGGATGATGTCCCCGATGCACCGGATGCCCATGCGAGTTGTACATCTGTACGTTCTGAGAGGTTCTTCGACGCGTCGATGGCAGACGTCGTTGGCGTCAACGTTTGACGGTGATTCTGTACGAGTGGCGGTGTAGACGCGACGCGTTCTAAACTCTTGAAATGCTCTTAATTTATCGTAAACGAGGAATGATGTGCATGTGTACATGCCGTAGCGAAATGATATTATAACAATGTCCCAAAGCCTTGAACCCGATCGTCACGCTTCGGATTCTGCTGTCTGCGTTTCGTCCCATCCGATTCCCTGAGACTCCACCAGGGTGGATTCGGACATCATTATGTTGAATGTCTGGGAATCCAGCGAGTCTGCTGTCTGCTGCGACTCGTCGTCCACACCATCCGCGCAATTCTCATCGCTTTTGGCCGTCGACTTCTTGGTGGGCGGTGCTTTAGTACCCATCATCCCTAACAGCGTCGTCTGGCGAGGCCCCTCTTTCTTGTTATTCGACGGTTTCGCTGTCGAGCCTAGAAAGATTATCCAAGATCAATGGTGCACCACTTGAGCAACAAGTAGTCATGGCAGAACGCACGTTTGCCTCTGCTGGCATCCTCCGCAGCCTCAACTTTCTCAAAAAAGCTTTCGGTTTTCTGTATTGTTTTGCTCAAGTCGTTTTCTTCGCAAACGGGTTGCGATTGTCCTGCGCCGGTTTCTTTGCGAAGGGTTTGTTTCTAGGTGGAGGCGTTAGCATGCACGCGAGATATCCCAGCATAGCATCTACTCACTCTGTTTCGGTGGGGTGGCGTTGCGAAGCTCGGCATCTCAGCGTCAAGGTCGTCGACCTCCGCTCTCTTTCGCTTGCCGTCCAGAGTTGTCGATGTCATGGCTGGCGAGGGCTCCCGTTCAGCTGCGGGATTCGCACTAGGTGGTGCTACGGACGTATAGCGCGTCGTCTCGATCACCGGAACCGTCACGCGTGTCATGCCTGGCCTCTCGATAGGCGGTGGAGGCCTCGTGTCCCCGAGCGGGTCGAAGCGCGGTGACTGGTGCACCCCACCCGTCCGTATCTCGCGTAACGCGGGTTCCGGCTTCAGCCATCTCCGCCGTTTGTTTCGCGCAGCGATCAGCCTGTCCTCCCCCTCGACACGGTCCTGCTTAAGGATCTGGATCTTCTCCTTGAGGCCCAGAAGATGGTAGAACTCGGCGATCTTCATCGCAGCATCAAAGGATGAGAGCTGGTGCAGCAGCTTAGCGAGCTCAATCGCGCGGGGGATGTTATCTGCTTTGCATGCGCCCTGGATGAGTATGATGAATTCTTTGTCCATCGCGCGCTCTCGCGCGACTATGTCGTCTGTCGTGAGTTCATCGTCGAGAGAATCCAGCGCAGTTTGGACGTAAAGCAGTTCTTTTCGATCCTGAAACGAGCTGGTTAGGGAGAGTGAATAGTGAGGAGCTCAGTTAACGTACTGCTCCTCCCTAGGCTCATTGCACCGGAATGGAAACTGGATAGGTAAGTCTTGCATCAGCGGCCGCGGGAAACCGGGGCATTTTTGTCTTCCCTATTGGATCGAGATGAAACTGGAATCTCCACGCGGGATAGAATATATATATTTACCTTCAGTATAAGACACATGAATGTATTCTCTGTTATGCCGACAGGCCAATATGATTCATCTTTTCCTTGTTTCCGTTCTAGGAGGTTGGTATCCATGATACGCGCCCATGATGCGTGGTGGGGTATTCGGAATTTAGTTAAAACGTGAACGTGGCCAGCACTGTCGTACATGGCCGGAGCCTGTCACACGAAACACGTCGATTCAGACAACGTGTAACCGGTGGAAAGAAATCGCCGCGCACCCCCTGATCTGTCAGTCCAATCCACTTCAAGACGTGACCTTTAAGGAGTGGTAAGATGTCCCGCTGACGCACACTAAAATCGTCAAAGTTTATCATAGAATATGTCAGGTTCTGCGAGCCTAGAGAATTCAGTAAATGATCAATAACATTTAGTATAGCAGGGACAGAAATAATTACCATCTATTGTTGTTGAGCCTGCTCGATGTACAACAAATACCCATTCCGGGCTAGCGATCATGGAGACAAACTCAGCGCCTAGACCCAGAATGCGGCGCTCCCTGCCCGTGCCACTCAAAAACGTTAGGTCGCCTTCGCTCGTAGCGACCACGACGTTACCATAGCCTTGCAAATCGCTGTCAGAGTGTTCCCGGAAACTCGACGTCGATGGCAGGCCTCCCGCAGCTATACCGAGAACCCTTGTTCCGCTCCGTTTCAACGAGTACGTCCACTCGTACTGTTTCGTCCATCCTCCATACGGCTTATAGAGCACATGTGCTGGGTGCTCCTCTCCTTCTGATTGACATGCGTAGACAGCACCGCGCTCACCTAAAAATAAAGGTTATTCATCAAAACCCTCAGTATTTTGAAAAAGAAACAAGTACCGAGGTAACCGAGGCCATACTTATTATGATCAGTAAAGTGGTATCCTTTCCTGCTTGATTTATCAAAGAATTCAACGTTGACAATATTGTGGTCTTCTTGGTCTGTCACTTCGATGACTCCGATCATGTTAAAAGCTGGAAGAGTCGTCAGATGCGCAAATGAGGTGATAAGATGATTCTCACCTAAATATCTACGCTTATTCTCTATGGGAGTCGAGCCTGGTTGGAATGGTGGTTGGGCCTTCGTGATACTCACTGACAATGAGTTTTAGAAATCCAGATACACTCAGTAATCCATGCAGCATACCCATTTCCTTTACCATGCCGTCATATGTTTTTCTGGAGATCCCAGGGTCATCCCGTAATCCATTACCGAGGTCGTCGATGGTCCAATCCTCGTCTACATCCGCCATTGGCACATCCAGATACGAATCATCGGGGCCATCGCGCCGTCCCAGAACACCATGAGAGCCGTCGTCAGCAGCGCCTGAGTGATTTTTGAGATGGGAAGGCAAGGTCGCTAGTGAAGCTGCTGTCACTGGTGGCTTTACTGGATCGGGAAAAGCGTCCGGGACTGCCTTTATCCATCTAGAAAAAGAACCCTCCGTATCTGTCCAGGCCAGTAAGTTGTCTCTTGGCTGAATGCCAGCTGAGTAACAGCTGTTCCCGCGGTAAATGGGCGGCTAGGAAGGGGAATTCAGCGCCTAAAAGAGGTGGAGTGTCGGATATACAACACCTTGCAATCACTCGTTTCGTCTGAGTGGACCAGATATGAACTTTCGAGCGTGAAGCGGTAGCCAAATAAACACCATTCACAGACAATGCGAGGGCAGTGACTGCTCCAAACAGGTCCTTATCTGTGAACACCGACGACTTAGCCCAGGTTGATCGCGATATCGTAACAATTTCTGTTGCATTTCACTGGTGAGTATCAAGTAACAAATTGGTCAGGTGGAACCGACCATGCGCCGCTGTCGCAACGAAGAAATATTGGCCTGAGGTATGCCAGATTGCGGAGCAGTCATGAGAGAATTCTGGTGCTCTGGAGGAAATTATAAATCGGGCAACATGAGGCAGACTGTCTCCTCACTCTAGATCGGCTATGGCTGGAATGATTCCTTCAATAGTTTTCTCAACCTTAGGCTCTTCCGAGGTTATGTCCCAGACGATAATTTTGCCATCGGAGCCGCATGTTGTCTGTAGAGCTTAGATGAGGGGTACCTGGACCAAATGGATACTCACCAGTAATGCCTCAGAAGGATGCCACGTTGCCGACCTCACGCCCTTCATATGCCCTCGGAGTAAAGTGACTTGCATAGTATCATCGAGATCCACGACTTTCACGACCAAGTCGCTACCGACGATGCTTGAACCATGCATTTGGTAATGTATGAGATTGACTTACTCAGAGGTTACAGCAACTTTCTTGCCCTTGGGGTCCACGGCGACACTCCTCACTGGGACCCCATTCGTGCTCGTCACCAAGCCATCTAATTCATTTTTGTGCTTCACATATCTTCTGACTTCGGCATCTTCGCTCCCAGACAGCCAGCAATCGCTCTGCCGAAGGGTAAGATAAAGTTACATGCCAAACACAAGAACAGGAGGCACAGACCGTAGAAGCTACACAGGTTATGGCTTGATCTGCCTCTGCAGCCGTGTCGGGCTCTTGCTCTGCGCCTTCATTGGTCTTCCATATGCGAACAAGGCAGTCTTGTCCACCAGTATAAACTCGCCTGCGAGAACGCCATTAGACATGTGCAAGCCAATTGAAATGCGTACATACGTGCCATCCTTTGAAAACGTTAGACAAGCGTGCCCAGGACCATGAGACGGGCTCGTAATGAAATTCGACATGATGGTTGCAGACGGAGGAGAACGCGTCGTAACACAAACACGTTTGTCACAGAATTGTCACGCGTCAGTGACATGGCTTCACTCCGCTTTTCCCCACTTAGATGCTTCGAAGGTTCAAACGTCCATGTTCTTTAGAACAAATCAGCGCTCCATCGCAGTGTTTGCAAAGCTAAATGACTTAACAGTCCCGTTCCGTACTACAGAACGCAGTGGATACCGGCCGTGGAACAGGGCATTGGTTCAGTTGGCAGAAGTGAAAAGTGATGAGAAAATGTGCGGCGCTGATTTTGGTGAAGTGTGCAGATTCTTTAGTTGCCTATCATCTAATCTAATACTCTTTTCCGCAGTAAACTGACTTTGGGTTTGGGATTTTTGTCGTTATTCATGACATTTACCACAGACGCGCATATATCCTGCCATGTCTAACCCATATACCTTTTCGATCGAGGATCAGCCAACATGATGATTCTTCAGACGCGGATGGAAATTTAAGTTCCACCGAATCTAGGCAACAACCGACCGGTTTGGAGAACGAATTCGAAATGGCCACATCTTTGCAACGCTCCCTGACAAAATGCGAGGTTAGATGGATCCTAGGAGCGCTATAAAAATCCTCTGAAAACTCGCCCCTCCGTCGGGAAAATTGGTTGACACAGGCCGTCATAGCTCGCCTTCTACGCGGTTGAATGCAGGTATGGTCGTATTCTATGCTATCCATTTCACAATATGACATTTAGGCCCGTGCTTAATGTTGCAATTATTATTCTGCAATGGCAGCTAGAACAAAGTAGAGCGACCATCTCTGCAACACTGATTTATTGTCAAAGCTGAGATACGGTGGTTCGATTTGCCGAATTTAGCAATGGACACAAGGCTGGATACCATCCTTTCGTTGGGTGTGGACCCTACGCAAGATGCCACAGGCAGCTCTCGGGCTCATCTTTCTTATTGGAGTCTAGGAGGAGATGCGGAATGACGGAAACTATCAACCCTCGGTTCCAATACAGGTTTCCCCCCCTCTACTGATCTTCTCTTGAGCATCAGATCTTCGAATGATGGAACTCATACAGTGGGAAACCACGTTCCTTTTTTTGTTGTCCAGATGATGAAATTGTTGACAACAGTCATGGGTCGTGTTACGCACAACATTTGATCGTTTTTCGGCTTGTACGAGGGTCGTTCGACAGATGCATACCAAATATCAATTGACTTCGGTCTAGAAGGGTACTGCCTCGTTTGGGATTGACACTCAATCCTTTATATTTAACTCTTCTCGCAGCGTCTGTTTCCAGTCCAGCTTATCTGTACGTATGTGCATCGAGTCCCTCCCTCCTTGCACACCTCTCCTTAATGGATGCGTTCCCTCCGATTCTTTCCACAGCCATATGCGTTTCGATATTGACTTCAGTCATTGCCCTCGTCTTCTCGACCCTTGTCATTGGCATCTCGCCTATCCTCTGGATGTTTCCTGCGGCCTTTATCGCTACGCGGCTTACCACGCGGTCACTCTCCTTATTCTAAGCGCTGTCGACACATCATACTCGCTACACGTCTATTCGCTCCGAACGTCCTGACAACTTACGCCCTTGCGGCGATTTGGACGGCCATCTTCGCTGTTTCGCTTGCCTTAACAGTGCTTTTCGGCTTGGGGAAGCTCATGGAATCAAGTAATCAGGAGCAGATTTGGAAGTTGATAGTATTATGCGTCTTGTCGTTGACCGAGTCCGTTGCCATGAGCATCATCGCGTTCAAAACGCAGAGAGAACGCGCGCGTGTTTTATATGCTTCGAAGTGGAAATGGAGGCCTGGGTACGGTATCGACACAGGGGCGCAATGGAGGTCAGTCGTCTACGATGCGCCATGTGTTTTTCCTCAGTGACGAATGACCGAGCTTTACCTAACAGTCTTGCATTAAATCGGCTTTCGTGACACCGATGTCTAGCGGATGGCATCTCACTCGACAGCTCAGGGGAATGCGGATGACGTTCCATGATGCAGCTTGACAATGTCATGCCGTCCTGCGTTTCTCAGAGGGCTTGTATAGCTATATCCCCACCACCTGGAGTTGCAGAACAGTCGTGATGGAAGAGACTTTTCACATAATTCTATCACATCGTGGACCAGGTAGAATATGGCATTACGGATCTTGGTCGGACTATCTAAATTACAGCTGGTGCAGGTGTTATTATTGGCATGTAACAAGTGGGTGTGCAGACGAGCAATAGGACCTTTCGTTGCTATTCCGTTAGTTGTGGACTTTGAGCTCCTCTGTGTCGGTCTCCATGGCAGAGGGTGCAACGTTCGCCTTTTTGAGGGGCGTAAGCTCTTTCTTGTTTCCCGCATTGCCCATTTTCCCATACAACGTGCGATCATCATAATCTAGATCCACACTGTCCTTACTCAAAACTCCATCGTCGATTGGAGCTCCGGACGTGAAAGACTCCGTCAAGGAGCTCACTGTTGTCACAGCCATGTCCAACACGGCTTCCACACGTTTTTTCAGCGCCTCATTGGTACTCGTGACAGTCTGCAGGGATGATCATCAGCACACAGAATAAATTGAAACGAATGAAAACCAGGCCATATAAACACAGCCAAGCATGAAGGAAAAGATGATAGCATGTGCGGAAATGAAGTCAACCAACAATAAATTCGACATTACCATTGAAAGCAGATTAATCTGTGCGTCTGCCTCATCGAGCCTGACGATCAAAGAAGGTTCGTTCTCATCTTCTCCCTGTTCAGGCTCTTCTTCGGATGGTTCGGGCATGTGCAATTCGACTTCCCCAAAGTGTGCTTCCAAGAACATCGCGAGTCGTTGAATTCTCGTCACCGAAGACGACTCCGACTCAGTGTCCGCATGTGGATGGGGTTCTGAATGTGAATGCGAGTGTGGTTGCGTTGTGACTAGCAATTAAACGGATAGTCAGAATCCCATTGCAAAACACTGATTGATCTAATGCAGGGGGCGTGAAACGTACCTTTAACAGATGCCGGACTCTTGTCAATCTCTGTAATGAGTGCGAGTGTCGAGTCCGCAATCATGTCGTTGCTTGCACTGGAATCCCATTCTAACGTCAGCTCGTGCTCATTCGTATGTTTTATATCAACCACACCCATCACCTATGGAATGATTATGATTCAAGCGGTGCTTTGTTGATCAGGGATATATATCACCCACCCTCAGAGTCGGCACACCATCTTTATCAAGTCCTTCCTCAACGGTGCCAAACATGCCTTCCAAGTGCCAACGAACCAGTTCCCAGCCGACCCCAAGGACGATCTTTTGCCGCTGGGTAACAGTACACGTGGACAGGCCTGCAAAGTCTCGGAGGTCCCGGGGATCGAGAAGAGTGTAGGAATAATCCTTCGCCACAAGCAGTCCCGACACGACGTCATTGTTCAGAGGCGGTTTATCTGCGAGGTTGCCGATAGCCTGATAGAGACGAGGGGAATGAGCGCCCGTCATTGAATGACACTCCGCGGTTTTGTCATGCGGTGGATAAGATGGTTACCTTGGCCACACGTTCACCACGAAAAGATAAATGCAAGGTTTCACAGTTTCGAGGCGTATGTATCTTTACATCTTCATCGCGTTCCTTGTAACGAGATGTCATTGCGGCTCTTAAGCGCCCCATGGCGTTCTGTTCACCGTGAACCAGTACCTGGACGGACAAGTTAGCATGAGAAACGCGCATCTGAGAGACGAATTACTCACCACATGCTGTGCTTTGACTTGTTCGATAAACTCAGAGTTTTGAGAGAAATCGACGTGAGCGCTAAATGAAATGTATTCAACAGATATCTTTCGAGGGATCACTGTTCCTTTGACCGAAAGGAATTCTTCGGGTTCATTCATGATGTCCTGACAAAAGAAGAATCAGCAACATTGTCGTGTACTTCGCTCAGATCCAGAGAAAAACTCAGAAGCAGGGCGGGGACGCTTCGGGGGAGCTTTAGCAATGTGGGTGAGATAAAACAGATGTCCATTGTCACAACTATGTACACTGGATAGAGGAGGGCACAGGCATGCTGAATAAACCGCTCGAGACTCACCCTGGCCAGAGTTCCTTCGACCGAATATCCCGTAACGATCAGACCGTTCCGTGAGTCAGGCGCCCAAAGCTCAAATAGTTCTCGACTTGGCCCGTTTTGCATAAACCCAGGACTGGCCAAGACGACGCAAGGCGGACCTTCGGCAATTTTCTTCTCCCAGCCTTTCGTCTGTGGCACATGAGAAATGTGCCTGCGAAGAACAATGGTTATGGCCCGCAGCGTGATCCTCAAAAAGATTATAGACGTACTTGAACACAAATGGATTATCGCGTTTTGCAAAGCGATTGCGGATATTAGAGTTCATGGTGTGGATATAAGTTTGATAGACAGCCATGCACTTCCGGGCAAGACTTGAGGCATAATAAATAGGCACGTTGTGGAGGTCAGGATGTTTTTTCCAGTACTCGTCCAGGACGAGCAAAAGTTCTTGCGCGCGACCCAGAGCAAAGGCAGGTAGCAAGACATGGCCCCCTCTACGGATGATTGAATGCACAAGGGCGGTGAAGCGGGCTTCCTTCTCGTCCCTTGCTTCCAGGCTCTGTACACCGTAAGTGCTTTCCACGATGAGAACATCAGGCCGAACGGGTGGCAGTTCGGCTTTCACCAGATGACGGTCTTCTTCGCGGGAATAGTCGCCCGTATAAAGGATTTTGAGACCTGCTATATCAATGAGGAACATACAGGCGCCCAAGACATGCCCGGCGTGATAGGGCGTAAACGTCACTCCCGGGCAAATCGTGATCAGTTGATGCACGGATACAGGTATAATGGATGCGAGAGACATGGACATGTCTAGAGGGGAAAAGAGTGCGTCAGATGACGAGGAGCTGGATCCTGAATGAGCAAGCATGCAACAGAGGACGAGTAATGCCAAAGAACCTCATCCGAACGAAGTCCTGCATCATAAATTTGTGTACAGCTTTTGTAGGGTGCGTCATGTAGATCTTGCCTTTCCCCTCTCGAAAGTTCGTCTGTTCAGGGTGTAAAGGAGGGTGTAAGACGAAGTAAAATCCAGACGCGGAGAGGCACGTCACCTTTTCTGTTATATAGGTCAAGGCAGCGGCATGATCAAGGTGAAAGCTAGGATTGAGAGCAAAGAACATTCAGCCCTGCACACCACCCATCGAATACTGGAGCGATTCTTACTGTGTAATCAAAATGGCATCCACCGTGCTCCAATCCAAGTCGTCAATGAATGGCAGAGAGGCAATCCCAGTGTATGCCGGGTGAACGCCCGTGTCGCAGACGATAGTCCGTCCACGGTATTGCAGTACGCAGCAAGACCGCCCCACCTCTTGACCAGCGCCCAGGAGAGTCACGCTCAACGTCGGCACATCAGACATTGCAGATGTAAGAATGGCTGGTCTTATGTATAATTACAAAACAGAGGGTCGTCTCCAGCAGCGCCGACGATGGGCGGCAAGTCGATGGAAGACGAAAAGCGAAGTCGACACAACTCATTGGCAATGTTGTCATTACATAAGCTTCCGAAAGAAACATGCCATCACAAAAAAAAATCAGTGACCTCGACCGCCATGGCCCATCCAAAACGCCAAAAATCAGCAGGAAAAAAACAGCGGTCCAAGCAGTCCGCTGCAAGACAAGCAATGAAGAAAAAGAGCAAAGGGGCTGCTAGAAACAGGAACGAAGAAATTCGAGCCACGCTAGACGGACAAGTGCAGGCGTTGCATCTTGTACGTCGCCAGGTTGCCAGTTCTGTTCGTTTTTCGCCTTGATAACACCCAGATTTACTCATCCAGGTCGACAACAAACCGTCAAGCGTATCTTCTCAGCAGACAACACTGTTCTCGCCTGCGACATCATCAGTCCAAGACTTAACCACCATTCTAGGAAATCTATAAATGATCGCTGCTTCCATGGCGAGGCATCCATCCTGAGCCGCGTTTCGCATCGTAGGAATCTTCCAGGACGAAGGGCTATTCTCGAACGTAGCTCAATTAAGGCGCCGGTGAGACATCTCTCTGTGCATGCTTCTGATATGTGTACGAAATAAACAAGAGCCTCATTTTGGCAGGACACTTGGCAGTGTGCTGCCAACCACTCAAAGCTACAGCGTTGACGGAATTACCCGGATTTCAGTCGTTCCATGGTCGAATAGATATGCAATACGTCAAGTCGTTCCTCTCTTAGCTGTATCTATTCTTCCAGACTGTGAGGCTCGTCTTTACAACCTCCGATACCCAAAGCATGAAATGAAATCCATCAATTTATGCCAAACTATACAGCTACTGTCTAATAAACAGGAACATACGAAAGCCATGTGTACTACGTCAGGACGGAAATCAAGAATCATGAAACTGCCATACAAACTGTACACGCAACGCAGAGAAAGAGCAAAACAGCATCGAGCGGTAAAAGAGGTGTTTCAAGAAAAAAAAAAAATACAACAGTTCACATGAAAAAGCAGAACGAACAACGCCATGAAACGCAGACCGCGGCAGGAATCCAAAGAAAGAGCAGTAGAACACCATAGCAGCAAGGAGGGGGGCCCTTAGCTTGCATCCTCCCAGATCGGTTTTGGAGCCCCGATCGACAGCTTGCCCATCATCTTCCTCTGCCTCAGATTCTTGACCTCCGTGTTGATCAGGTCCCTCAGCCTTTCCAGATCCAAGCTCCTTTCCGCCCTGGAGCCCATCAGAATGTTGCGCCATATGCGCCGGCGGCGCGACAGAGTTGTCGATGGGAAGCTGCAGCGGACGATGCAACCTCACCATCTTCTGCATCAGATTGTCTGGGCTTGGGTAGATCGCGTCTGGCCAGGCGATGCGGATGGCGAACCACCAACCGAGCGGCTAAGATGCCATGTCAGAACCTTTTTTCTGAAAAATGGACGAAAAAAAAAGACGTACACGACCATCGGGTAGTGTTCGTTCAGGATAGCAGTCATACGTCGTTAATGCGCCTTCAGGCAATGAGAACTTTCGACAATGTCGTCAGCTAAACATATCAATAGCCCATCGGACACCTAGCTCACCTATGGACAACCCAGTGGTTCGGATCCGATCTATGCTTCGCAAGGACGACCAACAGCCGAGGCATGCCAGGCAAGCCAAACGGCGCCCACAGATCCCTCAGCATTCCACACGCATCCCCATGTCTTCCATTGAAGACGGCATTGTTAATCGCGTCCGCCATATTCGGGGGTACGAACAGCCTGTCGACAACGCCCTGCGGGCTGTCCGTCAACCGCGCCCTGACATACCGCTTGTACGACTGTGTAGACCAGATGCTCAGCGCGACTTCGTCGACCTGGTGCCCCCGCGTCGTGCTGTTCAGCGCCTGGTCAAGCTCCGACATCGGCCAGATGATCGCCCAGCTTAGCAAGCGCGCATGGATCCGCTGCCAGGGTGGTAGCTGCTGCTGCGCCTCTGCGCCATAATCCACAGCATGCCACTGGCCTTGCGGTGCCGTCACAATCCCCTCGTTCCACCAGCGACTGCACTCTCATCAGGAAGAGCAGGAAGAGGCGGCGAGGCGCTGCGATCAGGGTACCCGTTCCCGTTCGTGTCAGGTATCGTCGGCAGGCCAGAGGCGCCCTGGCCATCTGCATCGTACTCGTCGGGATCTTCCTCATCATCCGGTGCAACCTCCCAAGTGCGATGCGATCTCGCAGACTGGCTGCTCCGGGGCTTCTGACGCAGTTTGTACAGTTCTTCCTCCAAGAGCTGCTGACCAGGCGAATCATCCCTGTCTTCCGACATGGCGTATTGGCTTCTATTCTGCGTCCTCGTCTCGCCATCCGTTGGCAGAGGGAATCCCCGATAACGATCGTCAAAATCATGCTCGTTATCGTCCACCAGGACTTCACTGTGAGGTATCTGGTACATCGAATCCGCTGCCGCTGTGCCGGGCTGTGTCTGGATGTTAACTGTCTGTGTTACAGGCGTGCGTGTGTACTCGTCGCCCGTACTGCAAACGAGAATCGTTGGCGTTGAAAGAATTGTTAGCGGGGGCAAGATTTTCAATCTTGGGTCCCAAGCTTTCAATCCTTTGCTGCATCAAAACCAACTCTCTCTTGATATCCAATGCCCACTTGGGCGGATCCTATGACGCCAATCATAAACAATCACTTCAAAACTTCGTCGAACAGTGCATCACGTACTTCGGCATAGTTTTCAAGGTGCACGCTGGGATCATGATCATGGTGCGACTTCTTGTATTGCTTGATGGACTGAGAGAGAATCGGTCTCTGCGCAGACGACAGCCTGAGGAAAGAACATACCTCGGAATCGTATTTCATCCCTAATTTCTTCACCCTCTGCCTGACCGCCTTTCTCAGCGCCTTCTTGACATACTCGTGCACGGTCGGATCGCTCTCCTGGTGCAGCAATACGCAAAGCTCCATATCGTGGTAATGGTCTGTCATCTCCGGTTCGAGAGTTGCAGCATAGTATGAGGTCCGCGGCGTGCGATTCGCCAGCGCGTCCCGCACAATCTGGGCTTCCTCCGCATCCAAGTCGTTGGGTGAAAGAGGTCGCGGCGTCATGTCCCCGTCTCTTTCGGTCTGTCCATCTCTCGTCTGTTGTTGCAGCCGAGAGCCAGACACTGATGGTTGCTTCTGTGACATCTGAGACGGCGCCTTTCCATTCGTGCCATTCATCTGCGAGGGCACTTTGCTGACCTTGGAAGGTGATTGTGACATATTTGACCGTGCCACCGAAGATGCTCTCTCGTCCTCCTCCGGAATCGGGATGGCTAAAGCCTGGCCTCTCGCGGCGGCATTCAACAAGTCTTCATGCGTGGGAGCATGACGATACGGAGAGAAAGGGCGATTCTGATGGTTCGCGGACATGATGGAGCCAGGATGCTGAGAGCGACCTGCCATAAATCATTATCAACGACGAAGATCAAAAGCAGAAAATCAGGTTCGAGGCCACGTTGCGTTTGATGAGAGAAGACGAAGCGACACACCTTGCATCTGCCGAACTGAGCTCCGCGGCGAGAACTCCATTGGTGCCTCGACGGAAGACTTGGTCTTACGTACTTTCATCTGAGAAGGCGAATCGGATGGCGAAATGGAAGGTGCCTTTGAGCGTGCAGTTCTCGACCTCGGGGACATTGGAGCACCATAGTTAGTCTCATCATCGCCGAATCTGCTCTCAGGCAACGGAGGATAAACGGTGCCTTGTTTCGAACGTGGCGAAAGTGGGTGTTCGGATGCTCGCCCGTTGGCCGTTCGAGGCGACTTCAGCGGTGAAAGTAAAACTTATCAGCCAACCAAACAGACCGAGATTACGAGCTGGCACCTACCAAGGGTTCTTCACGACCCATAGCAGACGGTGGCTTTTGGGAAGTATTGACGTTCAACGTAGTTGCTTTCGGAGAAAAGGCAAATTCAGAGGGCGGGAGCGGGATTCGAGCGGGATTGCCTGGTGTCATCCCAAGCGTAGACTGACGACCATTTGTTAGACCTGTCGGGGCGGGGACGATAGCTTCTGGAACTCCTTTCGACTGCATAAGAAACCGATTAGGCAGTCAGAGATGCCTGCCGGTTTGAACATCGAAGAACGAGATCAATGACGTACATTCCACGGGTTGTTCAGAGAGGCGTCATCAGGTAGAGGCCCCAAGTTGCCAAAAGATGGGCCAGAGTCGTAAGACTCGTACTTTGGGCCAGGCGGATCCTGAGGGCCAGGTTCTCTCTGGAAGGCGGTAAAGATGGATGAAAATTCATGAACGGCGGGAATAGTGTTGTCACGTACAACAGGTGCCGCAGACTCTCCCATCTCCGATCGAACACCTTCTTGGACGTTAGAGTCTGCATCACCATCTTCCTCTGGTTGGTGGGCAGCGCCGTTGCCGTTGGCCAACTGTCCCAACAAGCTTGCTCCGGTCTTACTTCTTGCCACCGGCGACTGGATAGGTTGTGGCGACCGAGCTCTGCTGAGGACAGAATCGGCTCGGCGAAACTCCACTGGATCGACAATGGAGCGAGGAGGGGTGGTGTCGGGTTTGTCATTGCTCATGGTCTCCAGATATCTTAAGACTGTAAATGAATAATATCAGCATACTTTACGTCGTTCTGAAGGGTAAGAATTTAGAACGCGACGAACCTTTCTCATTCGGAGCTGACAAACAACAGCTATGTTAGCAGGACCATGCATGAGATAGTTGATGATACACACCTGGGGTCCTGGAACGAACAAGGACGGGTCTAAGACTTTCTTGAGTCTCTACAGCAGACATTCGAGTTCTCGAAAAGTTAAGTTAACAGGTCGGAAGGTGTCGCTTTCGGATATGGTTAGTTTGTTGGTATTGCGTATCGGCGTCAAAATTGCTGTGCAGCGCCACGGATGAACGAGGTTGAAATCAAAGAGAATAACTTCGGGAGCAATGAAGAGGCGAAAATACTAGCAGCAAAACGAGTATAATAGGTTCGGAGGCGGATATCGCAATGGAGGAGGAGGAATGACCAAATGTTTTAAAGACAAGCCTCGAGGCTGGACCCGATTACAGCAGAAATCAACCACGAACAAATAAGCGAAAACATTTATTCCAGACAACACAACTCATTCGCCGACTCTCTCCGGTGCATGGCCTTTGTCTCTACAACGAATATCGGTACGAAAGGGAAAAAAAAGGACTTTTCCGAATCGCCACATGCCTTCCTTTTTTCTTTTCTTTGCTACGAGTGCCCCCGAGACTCTTCAAGAATTTGGGCCTTTTCGCTCTCACTCATGTTCGAACTTGCACGTTAACCGTCCATGTATGCCAACATGGAACATTCATCGACACGTGAAGAATCTTATATTCAACAGTCGAAAAATGTCTCGATACCAATTCCGGCAAGTTCGTTCCCTAACTTGCGCGGCGATCGAACGCATCACCCGTGCGGCTGCCTCGGATCTGAGACATCTTTCTTGATCGATCTCAAATGGCCAACGGCTCGAGTCCACCCGTAAACACCACTTCCGTCCTCAAAGAAGTATGTCGATTTGACTGAAACCCGACTACAGCGTAAGATGTGCCAGGCGTGTCGACGGTGTCTGACATGCCCACTACACCCGTTGCCTTTATCATACATCAGGTAGGCTCCGCATGGTGCGATGTAGGACTCGGAAGCGTCGAATGCATGATTCACCATGTTCCATATACCTCGATTCACGCCACCCCCCACTTTCACCCATGCAACCAGTCGGTGTGATTACTACATGCTACATAACTCTCAAGGAAAGGAACAAGCCTGACCGCTGAAACCACGTACCTAGCCTTAGGTATGGTCCTTCATCCATCGTGTTTTGGTCATGATCGGTGACAGATGCGCTATGCTCGCAGATTCCCTTTGTTAGCAACCCATGAAATTGCCATGCAACACTTGACGACCAAAATCTTGGTGAGTTGGTGGGGATGGGTAATTTCTTAAAATCTATTTAAAAGATACCAAATGATTAATATAATAGTTGCTAGATTGGCAATGATGCGATTGCGGTAGCCTTCGTATCGGGCTTCGTCGGTTCCGAGAATTACTTGATATCTCGCTTATGGTACATCGACGAACTTCGGCATCAGATGTCTTGGGCAACGCTCAAAGAAAGTTGTGCATATAGCGAAATGAGGATTCCCCGTGCTTATTCGCTCCCCAGGATGCCGAAACATGGCTGGAAAACATTGGAATAGAAATCTCAGATATACTGCGTTGATCCATCAGCGCCTGCTTATCACCTCTCCCCTCACTGACAGCCTCCTGCCGCCCTCGAAACGCTGCTCAATAGCGTTTTCACATCGCTGCAACGCCACATCCAGCCACGCAAATAGGTCGACGGCTTCAAACTGGCGTATCCCAAAATTCTCGCCCTGTCCCAAATTCTCGTCATTCTAACCTCGGACATCGTTTGTGTCTGCTGAACGTCAGGGAGCAGACTCGACCGCATCTGTTCACTCACATCTCCTAACCTGAAAGCGGCCAGAACGAGGGAGATCCACCTGGTGCATGCGGTATGATAGTCGTTCTGGGATCAAGCTCGCTTTTACGAGACGGTGCGATCAGCCAGAAAACACAAACATTTCATTGCAGTCAAGGTCCGAGAAAACTATCTATGAGCAGAAAAAACGAGCAATGCAGTGTCCAAATCACAGTACGTAAGATGTGTCCATTTTTTGTGTTTTTTTTTCTCCTTTCCATTTTTTTTTCTTTTTGTTGTTTTTGTTTTTGTGAATAGTGCGAGAGTGGATTTAGAAAAAACGAAACGTTCAAGAGAGAATATGCTCGAGCCCATCGAAACGGAAGACAAAGTTCTCGACATCTTCGGGCGTCACAACAGCTGGAATCTTCTGGCGTATCTTCAGGCCCAAGCTCGCTTTGAGGGTCTTGACACCGACGCGAACACCTGTCCACAATCTGGCAAGTCTTGAGCCTGATTCCGCCTTGCCCTACTGTCCTCGTCGCTGTCCTTGCCTCGATTTGCTGGAACAGGTCGAAGGACCACATCGTTCTCGGCTGTTTGCCCGTGCACTGGAGTGGCGTTGCTGGGTCCCTCGACGATCGGCAGGCCAGAACTGGACAAAATGTCAGCACTAACGACGATGTTAACACTCACCGGCGACTGCGTCAGCATGGCGATGAGACCTCCAAGATCGGGGAGAGCAATACGAGAGGCAGCCCTTCAAAGATCGATCCGGGACGTGGCCTCCGTGGCCTCCACCCACTTGTTCTGTCGAACCTGTGCAGCAGTCCAGGGGCACACTGGGTATACGAGGTCTGGAAGCTGTTCTCCTCGTCATCGTCGGTGAGCGAAGAGTTGACTGCCGCCTAGACCTTCTGGCCAGCGCAAGCGACCCGAGGTCAGAGGGATGACCCATCCTAACACCAGACTCATCTTCAGGCTGAACGGAGAGCAGACCATCCTGTCCACCAGAGCCGAAAGCAGCCCCGATTAGGGATCGGGCGCGCTGCCAAAATCCCGATCACTGACTTCGTCCGCAATGGAAGAAGAGAGGCGATCGAGGCTTCAGACGGCTCAGTGGGCACCGACAACCCGAGCCCGAGTCGAGCGGGGCCTCTGACGGGAGAGTCCCCGCCATCCGACGTCGAGCCCAGGCCATCGCAGGAAGTTTGCTCTTCCGAACGACCTTCAAAAATCGTCCCGTTCGGAAAAGGTCATCCGCTCGAACATCCGGTCGATCGCGGCTGACATGGCGGCGTTCGTGGACTGCCTAGACCCGACTACGAAGACGTCGTCTAGAAAGTCAGGCGACGCTCCGAGGGATGCCAAGTTTTCATTCATAGAGCGCGTGGGCGGAGGTGGGAGTGTGAATTCAGGAGTACTGACATGAGTCGGGTGACAGGAGCACGCGCAGCGGGGGAGAATGAGATGGAAACCATGTCGACGCTGAACACTGGAGAAGGAGGAGGTATCGAGAAGCAGGGGTGCTCAGGAGGAGTAGCAGGCATAACACTATCAGGCTCGGTGGCATAGCTGGCGTCAGCGAGTCCATCCGTGATGGATCCAACCATCAGCGTCATCTTCAAGCCAAGCCCCAATCCTTCGGGCATGGACATGGACGACACCAATTGGGAAGTCATCACTTGAAACCCGCTGCGCCGAGCGAGGAGGCATAAGAGGAGGAGCACGGAACCTTCTGTAAAAAATAACATTGCGGATTAATATAGTGGAACACAGCGCGAATGCTTACATTTCCGGCATCCAGCAGAGGCTTCAAGGCAGTCTTCTGAGAAAACATCAATGAGGACTGAGTTTGCATGATATGGTTGAATGTAGAAACAAATGACAGAACGAGAAGTACAGAGTACGACGGTGATAGCTCAAGCCTGAGGCAGAATTAAATGTATGGGATGGTGGTAGGATGTGGTAAAGAAGCGGTGAGAGATATCAGGGGCCATTTCGGTTCTTTATGCGGTGGATAGGGTTACATTGCGAAAACGACGGTCAGAAACAAAAAGAGATCATAGATAACATGCAATCAAATTTTTGCTCCTTTGATTTCAGAACAGACCCATTTCCCACTTTGGCTTTCTGCACTCGGCCGCCTGCGTGACGTGCATTGAATTCATGGATGTCTGTTGTCTGCAGGTACACCATA
>SJRY01000026.1:0-47802 GCA_011319805.1 Macrocybe gigantea | reverse complement strand
GAATCACGTCAATACGACGCGGGTCGTCAGTAAACAGTGGTTTGAGAGTGCTGCACCTGACACGCAAGCGTTTTTTTTTTCCTTGGCTGCCTTTCATGCCTTATAACTCATTGTCCTTTCAGTCCTGAAGAATCCGCTATGAAACAAGTGTTCAGAACAGGAAACGCTTCAGTACTCAATGTATACGGTTGGGTACGTCGTCTGTCTATCTTTGACCTACGGCGTCAACATTTTTTATAGATTTGTCGACGTCTCGTCGAGAACAATGGTGTGCTGGGATATGCCCCTTTCCTTCGGACTATGCAGGCGCACCAAAAATGGACGGAGTGGTAATCCGCTATACGACCATGCCGGGAGGATCGAGTCCAAAGTTCAATTTGGGCCGGACGCTGACGCACGAAATCGGGCACTGGCTTGGGCTGTACCACACCTTCCAGGTATGAAAAATATGTGCTCCTGTATATGAAAACCTGCTATAAAGCCTGTCCAGGGTGGCTGTACTGGCGAAGGTGATTCCGTTGACGACACGCCTGCCGAAGCAACGCCCAACTACGGATGCCCCAAAAAACGCGACACCTGCCCAGGTCACGGTGCCGACCCGATTCGTGAGCGAATTGCTCAACATCTTTTTTTTGTCACTGTTGTAAATGACGGTAACACAGACAACTTCATGGACTACTCCGGACGACGCTGTATGCGTGATTTTACACCTGGTCAGATCACTCGAATCAGAGCCCAGACGCGCACCTTCAGAGCTGTCAAAGCATAGATGACATTGGTAAATATGCATAGACTTCAGCATGGACTTCTCATCACACACATGAATGTTGCTTGTATGAAAGATGTTGTATTATATAGGAAGCGTATTCTAGCAATGTAACAACACCTACTCTTGCTCAGAGTCCTCCAACAGTCAGGCATTTTCGTCTTCATGCAACTGAATCTATATGCCCAGTCACCCCTACTGCAAAGATGAATCCGGCTTTGAGAAGTCGGACTATCGAATTTCTTGTCGTCTGCAAATACATGTGAACAGTAACATTACCCCGTCCTGGCAATAAGGACAATTCCAGCGTCTCAAAGACAGAATAGCGTTCAAACGCATTGAGAACTAATTTTTTGATGGGCTAGAGCTTCGCATTCGGTTCAGAAAGTTGTGGCGAGGCCGTCAAGAATAGCTTCCCCTCAAAAAGATTTGGTCAACAAAGACTGCCCTTCTACACAAGACAATGATGACTTGAATAAGGCGCTCGTCATACTGTTACATACTGATTTCTAGAACAAACCAACAGTTCAATTGATCTCGAAGTCTTCTGTCAATGAGGTCATCGACATATTCAAGTCAAACACACCAGCATCTGTAAGTGTGGACAACCCGCCTCCATCGTATCACAAATGTCTTCGATGTCATTTGCATGTTCAGCTTGGATCTCGATGGCTGTCCGCCCTCGTGTCCGGGCATCCTGAGCCAACGAAAGTCCATCATTCTGACCGCCTGACGATCTCCACACCGGGAATTCGGAAGAGAGCTGCTTGATGATGGCCGATGTCGGGATGTTTGCACCGGCGAGCCGCGCTCCGTGTTGGACGAGATACTGAGACAAGGCAGCTACGGCGGGCATCGATCCATCTTCGAATGCCTCGTTTCGGGTCGTTACAAAGGCGAGACGGTGGGCAGCTTCTTAATGCTGACATTATGCGAGGTACCATTCTCCGAAAAAAGAACGTAGCTGACAGTCCCGGGCAGTTCTGTCAGCTTGCTAATCTGAGTCCGGAGAGCGAGGGAGCGACTGAGCCAGCCGCAGGAGGGGGAATCATATTGGGACAGCCATGTACTCCTCCCATGGATTAGAACATGGCACAGTACTCTTTGCCGACTCCAGTGTCAGGGGTTTGCCGCAAATCTGCTTGTGGACTTTCCAATCTTGGCGCTGGCAGTCTCTGAAGATAGGGTGAGCTAATTTGCTGAGCGCTTGTCCACCTACTTGTTGCAATAGTAAACTCTCCGCTTCATGTTCTCCAGACACCGTCGACATTCCAAGAGCGGATTCTCGCAGAGTACTCTCCGCATGCTCGCATTGTCGGACGGCCCCTTTCTTCTTCTCCTTCAATTCATGAACCATGGTCTTGTACGCATCCTTCCCGAGCTTTTTCTTCAATTTGGCAGCATCCTCCCGCCATTGGGGTTGAGAAGAGGCAGGGTCTTGGCAGATGTGCGAGCCTCGCCATTGAAGGACTGAAGTGTGCCGATTGCGAAGGAACCTGGAGTCGCTAGAGAAGAAACAGAAGAGGACTAGGACAGAAAGTCACCAATATACTCGTTCTCGCTGGATTTGCATCAATTCCCAGATTGCAGTGTCGAGGCTGTTTTTGTCTTTCGCTCGTGCTCTCTCCAGATGGCGGTACCATGTAGGGTGGCGAAAATGGTGTGGCGTGTCCACTGGCGCCGTGGCGTTGTCAATGTATTCCCTCATGACACGAATGAAGGCGCTGCCGTCGCGATCGTTCACAGCTTTGAGCGTGACATCGCTGCAGAAGAGACGGCAGTGCTCATGTTCGGATGCATAATCACGGCCCGGACCAAGCCTTCAAGTAGATGGTTCCGTCGAGTAGCGTGAGAGCACCTCTTCCACTTGGCCTCAAAGTCATTGTTGAGGGCGAGCCGAGCCTGAGAGGAGAGGGTGTTTTGGATGCTACGAAGGTCCCGAAGGCCAAATCGGACGTCGGTGAGGAGACGCTCCGGAATCGAGCATAGTCTTTTTGCAATATCTTGCTATTCTGGCTCACGTCAGGATCTCTCTCGAGAACAACGTCCCAGCCCTTGTTCCATTCGATAGGGTTTTCAGTGGGTTTGACATTGCCTAGCACTTGGCCTGTAAAAGATTCAGTCGTGGCAAACGACAGTTTGGCTTACACTGGGGCTCACCAACTGATGACTGCGAGTTCATGGTGGTCAGCGATGATGTATCAGCGATATCGGCGAAATGACTTGGCGCCCGCTATCATGAGATCTCTCGTGCGCCGTCCAACTACCAATTCTGATACAAGTCTTAGAGGAATTACCCAGCATATTCCCATTGGTTTCGATGTTATCATGATCCGGCATTTGAAATCCGGCCATTTAGCGAGGTCATTGTTTCGTGAACCGCTTTTCATCCATGCGAAAAACAATTGGGGGCCCAATTGCTGTAAAAGGGCCGTAAGCACATCCTCTGCCTCAACAATCCGAATGCCCCTGCCACCACCTCCATCAACCGCTTTGATGATGAGCGGGTATCCTTCAGCATGTGCGAAACAACCTGACCTTTTCGTACTGTTAACTTCCTGGCCAGGTGTGACATTTATGCCTAGTTCGATGGCGAGATTGCGCATAGAATCTTGTCTGAGGTGATCCTAAGGCACTCCGGTGACGGTCCTATGAATGTGATTGAATTCGGCAGTGAAAGTGGTAGTAAGGGGTTCTCGCTCAGGAAACCGTATCCGGGTGTAAATGTGTGCAGCCTGTCCTATATGGTTATGTCGAATGGAGACTGCCGAATGCTGAACATGGGATGTACAGACATCGTGCGATTTCTACTATACGATCGATGTTGACATAGTCACTTGGCTGACCAGTTGTACGGCTTCATTTGCAAACGTAGCGTGAGTTTCGTCTTCAGGCGTATAGATAGCCACTGTGTCCCAACCAAGCTCCGCTGCACATCGCAAGACACGAACCGCGACTAAAGGTCAAAAGTTGCGACTCTGGATAAACTGGAGGCAGCCAAGGACTCACTTTCTCACGGTTGGCTACAAGCAGCTTTGGCATAATTGGTACTTGGCAATAGATGCTAGGCCGTACACCAAGCACGGCGGAGCTTGGGTTATAATGTGATGCAGGATCCGGCTACCGTAAGAGCCGAGTAGGTGATCAATGCCACCGTGACTGACGATAGAGCTATGACCCATCTAATAAAACAGGAATACGTGAACAGTGGGTAATGCGCATCGTTTGCCAATGAACCTGATCTCGGTTCTTCGGCCGCTGTATTTTTTCTTTTTTTTGTTTTGATTCTGGTGAATGGAATATACGTATCGGCTATCTCGAGTGCACTAGGATGGAGTGTGGGTACCCGGCTACTGCTAAAGCCGAACAGTCAAATGTAGTGATCCATACCAAGGATTGACTAATGTCGTCCTTTGATGGTGGCGAACGAAGGAAAGATGGTGAAAATAAGAGTCAAGGTGGTGGTGATGATGAAACAAGTTGGAAGGTTGGCCTCATCGTTGTTTGTATCATGATAACCACATTCACTAGTTGGTCGCTCCTAGACACCGCTTGCTCAACTCCGAGAACAGCAACAGCTCATCCGTCAACCAAATCTCAGTGATGCGGATATATACGCCAGAAAGAGGCTGGAAAACTCTGGGTCGGGAACGGTTAAATGCATTGCTGGACAGGGCATCTTTCTTCGAATTGGGTTCTGTCACTGGAAGGCCTGTCTACGACGAAAAGACAGGTGTACTGAAGACATTTATTCCTGCGTAACCCCTTTATTTGAGGCCCATTTCGCAGACATAATGTGGCCTAGGAATGCCGTGATTGGATCCGGACTTCTTGATGGGCGCAAGGTGTTCATCACTGCAGACGATTTCAGTGTTAGGGAGGTCATGCCGATGGTGGCATCCAGATGAAAGCACCATACGGTGAGGTATGCTCACCAAGGCCTCCCCTTTTCTTCATATCCTGAAAGCCGAGAGCAGGTTATGGCCAGAAGTTCAGAGTACCTTTGGTCTGTTACGGAATCTCGCCATGCCGAATCAGTTTCTAACTTACGAACTGGGACTCACAGATTCGTCTTTTGGATGGATCGAGCGGAGGCGGAAGTGTAGCAACTTGTACGTGATCCACGTGCTTTATTTTTGAGCAAACCATCCCCTGACATTTTAATTTCTATTTAGATCTGACCTTGGGCGCAACATACATACCAGGAATTGCAGGGGGAAAGAGCATGGACGCTATGGCTGTGGTACCCGTGGCATCTGCTTTGCTTGGTCCTGTCGTTGGCTTAGGAGCTGCAAAAGCCGTTCTGAGCCATTTCAGGTAATGCCCATCATCCGGGGAGACGTAAACTCTCCAATCCATCTCTGATCATACACCTTTAAGTGTTATGTAAAAGAATTAAGTCAAGTGAGTCATCTTCTCTACGTGAAGGATGTGCAAAGGACAATTATTTTGAGAGTAGCTTTTTTGCCGCAGGACCGCCTGTGTCAAGCAGGCAACATTTGAGGATCTGTCCAAGGAAGCTCTGGGAGGCTGGCATATCCATGCACAAAATGGCACAGTGGACAACCTCGCGACTTCCGAGCTTGATGCCTTCCGCCAAATTAAAGCATTTCTTTCCTACCTGCCTTCGTCCATATTTGCACACTCCCACCTGCCCGACCTTGCAGTGACCCCGCAGATCGGAGAGAAGAGGACTTATTAACCATTATTCCTAGGCGTCGAACTCAATCATATCCCATTCGGAAATTGGTTCACCCCTTGTTGACTTGGACGACCCCCACGGCTTGGGCTCGAACTCTTTCTTCGAGATCGGAAACACGTGGGGACAATGCATCGTAACAGGCTTCGCTAGGCTGTGCGGTCGACCGGTTGGTGTGTTGACCAGTGATTGTGTCTTCAACGGTGGTGCGTTTTTCCTCTTTTTAGGGCAGTTGTGATGTTGAATTAAAAGTCAGGTGCCATCGACGCACTCGGAAGCCAAAAGGCTGCCCGATTCATCAATCTTTGTGATCATTTCTGGTGAGCTGAAGGATCATCGATGAAGGACTCAACTTATTTTGCTTTAGCGTGCTATTCTCAACTTAGTTGACCTCCCTGGTTTGCCGTTGGTACGAATTTCAAGCGGCCTTCATCTCTGTATATATCATAAAATCACTTTAGGTTCTGTCGCCGAAAGGCAGCAACTATCCGACATGGGGCTACGGCCATGTCTGCCCTATACAATGCTACAATACCTATCTATACAGTCGTCATCCGAAGATCATTTGGGGTAGCGGGAGGTGTCTTTGCTGATCTGGAAGAGGGACTGGGAACACGTGTTTCCTGGTATGCTTTCGATGTCGTCCTTCATCACCGCATCCAACAGACATCCTTAAACTGCCTTCATAGGCCCTCTGGCGATTGGGGCAGTCTTCCCCTGGAAGGCGGAGTTGAAGCCGCATACAAACGGCAGCTGGATGCCGCCAACTCTCCAGAGGAACGCGACAAGATGATGACCAAGTTATTGGAGAAGTTCGAAAGCGTCAGAAGCCCGATCAGGACTGCACATAAGTTTGGGGTGGAGGAGATTATCGACCCGAGGGATACGAGGCCTCTCATTTGTGATGTGAGCGTCTACCAATATCTATTTTCCCCAAACTACACTCACCTATTATCTAGTGGGTGAAACACATGTATGACCATGTACTCCCGCAACTCTCCGTTGTGCGCCAAGGCAAGTTCGGACTGGACGCGAAGCCATCTAGTGGGCGTGGATATCGTTTGTAACCACTGTGATACGGATCGACTTTCGTCTCATTATCGTCAACCGGAGTGCAATGGGAAGACCTTTACCTCATATAAAACTAATGATGAATTTCATGATGACGCAGATATCTGCACAAAAATGGCCACCACAGTAAGATTGGTGCTGTAGGCCCACGATGTTCAAGACCGATTATTCCACAAGCACAAAAGGTACTGCTACCGGTGGTATTGCCAACCCTCAATGTGACCGATGCATCTCCTTCAGCCAATGGTCATGAAAATATCCTCAACTCGATAGCTCTGAAGATGCGATATGCAACCCCGCCAATGATAAAACCCGTGAGGACACCAATATCCCCTGATCCAGCATTCGCAGTGGGGCCAACATACCAGGCCTGTGACATTGACGGGACGATGATTCCGAAAGCGAAGGCAAATGCCAGCATCGCCGCGAAACCAGGTGGAAGACGCCGCGGCTGGTTCCAATCATCAACGATATAATTGGAGAATTTGCATTTTCTAAATATGACGTGCTCGGACAGCACGATTGCTGCAAAAGCTGTAGACCAGTATCCAATAACGCCTTTCCGAAGATATGAATCAGCATATTGAACTATCATGGCCCTGCTTCTGACTCACTCAAGACATTGACTAGTGTTGTGTAAAATCGCGTAGCACCGACGATTGCTAGTGGGATCAGTCTAATGGATATGTCAATACCGGGAGTCTGTGGAGAGTGCAACAAGGATAAAAAGTGTGTACATCGCTTCGGAAACAATGGCAAAGACATAACGAGGGACTTTTGCAAAGATCGGAGCGATGGCCATGAAACTCGTTCCTGAGGAACAGGTGCGTTCAATCGAGGGCAATTCCAAGATGAAAGAAATGGCTGACCGAACGTGTACATCGTTGGGGCGCATGCTGAAGGGATAGACAATGAAATCAGCACCACCAGGAATTTGCCAAAACCCTTTGTCGGTAAGAGAATGGCAGAGATAAGACCGCCGATGTTGCTCCCATTGTCGAAACCTTTTTGCCAGATAGGAACAGCGGGGGAAGCAGCAGCAAATGCAGCACCGAGCATGTGCGCTGTGATCTGTGATCAAAATGAAGATATTCATGTCAACGATGCTCTTGTGATGCTGGCCCATCAAGTTTGCCTACACTGGCAGCAAAAAAGCCCAAGTACGTATACAGAAAGATCCGGAAGCTGAAGCTCCGTTGAGCAAAATCGAGAAGAATACAAAGATGGCAGTCGAACTCACCTAGACGCTTTCGCAAATGATAGACTCCATAATCAGGTGTCATGGTGCACCAGCTTATCACGCTAGAAGCGATAAAGGAGCCGAAAGAGATAATGGTGCCTGCCTCGGGTGCGGGGTATGTGGGCATTGTTGTGGGATTCAAGTATTTTCCACCGACACCGAGCATGACAATGAATGCGACCACATTCGGGATCCAGGCGAGGCTCTCGTACCTGTGGGATAGGCAGACGCCAAACCATCAGGCCTATTCGTTGAGTTACTGCCGAGTTTAATTTGCTTTATCTCACCAATGTACCACCCGATAACCGAAAAATGTAACCTGCCTCGAGCAATATCATGCAACTTAGCCGAAAAGATCTAAAGTGGTTTGAAAAGACGTACCACCAAAGAAAGGATGCCGATGATGACTATCCCTAGAGTTGCATTGAGTCGCTCCGAAACGCTAGCTAGAGTTTGACCCCCAATGATACAGTTGAGTATCAGGAAGCCTTGCATGGAGAAAACATTCAGGACACTTGGCAGTATGGCGCCATAATACCTGACATTGACGAAGGCTGGTCAGGACCCCACAGACCTAAGGCAGGGAGACATCGGAATTTACCCCCACGAAAACCGCGCCTGGACCATTCCTCGTGTCCCCAACTTGGGACCAAAGACAGCACTAGACAAGCGTCAGCACAAAACATACGGAATCTCGGAATAGCGGTATTTTCACGTACAAGGACGCTGGAATGGTACATGCACTGTGCAAGCAAAATCAGTGTTCGGTTTTGTCCCAAATTGGTTTTCATCAACTGCTGGCCAATCTCACATCAAATCGACGACTAGAATCACTAGAAGGCTGTTCTGAAGGCTGAGATTGAAAAACGCAGGACCGGTCGAGCCGGTGCTGAAGCCTAGGATATTGAAATTCGCTGAAAACCAGACGAAGAACATCTGGTAAAGACGATGATCATTCCGATCCTCCACCGGGGTCGGCGTGATGCTGGAATATGGGGAACGGAGGCGAAGCAAGCAAAAAAAAAAAACCGTCTGTGAGAAAGCATCACCTTCGTGATCTAAGGTAGAGACAACAGACCCATTTGCCTCGATTCCCCAGTTCAATAACAATCTCGTAATCTTTTGTGACCAGCCCTGCGATTTCGAGCTAACCAAGTCAAGTTCATGCTTCTTTGAGTCGGTAATGGGCCGCAAATCAAGTCTTTTTGATTCAGAGTCCATGGTATAGGAAGATGGATGACTGAAAATCCACTTCAGTTCAATCTAGGGGAGCCGGCCGTAACTTGCAGGTAGATAACGACGGCTCTAAGCGATGCAGTGAGGCGAATGATGTTCACCTACAGGAAGTAAGGTCGGCAGCTGATGCGAAGAAGCTCTTCGGCAGATATCATGACCAAGCGCGTGATAGCATTTGCGCCAATACCAACTTGTGTGCACATAAGAATCCGCTAGACGTCCGACAGTGAATTCTCCGATTACTCACACATCACCGTACAGGGTTGTCAGACGACCGTCAGGAGTGGAGTGGCTTCGAATGGGATCCGGCGAGGATGAGCTTAACGAAAAGAAAAGGAGTTCCATAACTGGTTGCGGAAAGAAGCATTTTCGCTTCAGCAGTCCAGGATAACTCCAAGGAAATAAATTACATATGTATCTGTAATGAGCATAATAAAAATACACGTTGATATAAGGACCAACGAAAGTCAAGAACCTGACTCGTCCACCATGATCGCATTCAACAAGGGCTACACCTCCACATCCCATGCCGATAAATATATGCTACCGGCATTGAGAAAATTGCGACTGGCGCCTGCTTATGCGCATGAGGGATGGAGGTATCCGTCTTTCAGTCATCCGGCGTAGGCGATCCATAAGTTCTCTTGCGAGAAAGACCGTTCCATTTTCCTCTTCATATTTGGTGAGGCAATCGTCGATGGGCTCAATGATAGATATTTCGCGAGGGTGAAGAGTTTTTGATTCTGAAAAGCGAAATATGGTAATGAATTCATGCCGAAAGATTTTGACGTCGATAGTCGTCAGTGCTGATGGAGGGGTTGCAACAGACACTGGAATTGCTTAAGAAATACCGACGACTGCAAGACAGTTACACATCCTACCTTGCACAAGGCACACATCGTTGTTGACGAGAGCAAATGCGAAATAGCCGCCATCAATAGCTGGAGATATGCAGTTGGTTGACATGTCCATCGTCAAATGACAAGATGGGGAGAGTGTGACAAGACTATCGGAATCCTTGAGAAGATGTCATTTGGGCATCATAGCATCACTTTTATACCGCTAGATGGCGATTACCATGCATAGAACACGAGGGAATGGAAAAAGGCCATGGCGCTTCTCAAGGCTGTGGAAAGGACTTGACCTGGACCGGCCAAAATTGGAACGAACTTGGACCCCTGATCAAGAATTTGCGGCTTTAAAAAATTCACAAGACAACTTGTCTACGCTCCTTTTGGCTGTCGTGATTGGCTGTGATCGAGTCCTGAGTCCTGAGTACTGGATTCTGGGATACACACGTGTTTCGCCACCACCAGTAGCAAGCTTCACAGCTTTTGCACCTGCATTCCAGGGTGAAAAGGCGTTGACATGCTCTGACAATACAGTCGGCATTACCTGTTCTATTCTAGATGGAGAATCCGATGGTCGGAAGGGGATCGAGACGTGCCGACCAAACACGGGATTCTCAGTCTCGACCCAAGACAAAAAAAAAGATCATGATCGACGGTCATTTTCGTCACGAGACATTTACTGATCCCCAGTCCTGTCGCCGAGTCGCTTGTCAGGGCCACGACTTGCTCTTGAAACGTGGCTCTGAGTATCTCGTACCTCCCAAGTCATCCGAGTCAGGCAAATTGCATGCCTAACAGCTGCGTCTAAGCCGATTCCATCTGTGAACGGACTCTGCATTCCGTCAGCCTTGATAAAGGCAGAAAAGGTAGAAATAGAAATGTCCAGTCTGATCCAGAGTCATCCCGATCATCCTTTATGGATAGAGCTCTAGGCCTTTGTCAACATCAATGTCAAAGCGTAAGTACTTCGCGATGTGGCCGTATGGGGTGCGTCGATCAGTGATCGCTGAATGCGCATTGGCCAGAGCCGCAAATGGTCGATTGAGGGAAACGGCTGGTGTATAGGAGACATATCGACCACCGTTATCTGACACTTCAAGGCATTAGAATGTCGAAATAGCGGTCGAGAGACGTCAAGGCATACCGAATACAAACGAAGATTTCCGTGATAACTGAATGCAAAATAAGTGTTGTAACGTCCACCAGTCCTCCCATCTCGCCACGCTATCTCATCATGCCGGAGCATGCACGTAGACTCATAAGTCAACACTTGGCCAAGTCATTCGGTGTATTAGTGATCGAAATGCGAGCGCTTACCTCTGTCTAAGCAAGGGAAATGTTTTTTTTCTTGGCTATGAAATGGTATGTCACTGATTCTCCATTGCTTCGGTAATATCATTTCAATCCATTCTTCCAGCAATTAATGAGGCACGTACTGTCATAAGAATGCTAAAGCCGGTCGCACCTCTTTAAACAGATCGCGACGTATTTTATGAACCTTCGTCGTCCTCGTGCTCCCATGCCCGAGGCAATGAATTCTGCCGCTGAGATTGACAGACTACATGAGTTGCCGCTGCTTGACATCTGCCATTGATTCGGCCGTGTTAACATGTCATAACGATCCAAGGCAGAGTCTTATTATCACCAAGCGCTGAAACAGGTGTGTGTGCCCTGGATCCTCACATGTGCCACCGTCTAATTCGGAAACTGAATCAACGTCTTGAAGACGCAGTAAGAACAAGAGATCGACATACCACATTCAACTGGCAGAAACCCCTCATCCATTTAGCCATTCCCCGTCACGTTCCTCACCAACACAAAATACGACCCAAGTACGATTTCAAGAACTATGCCACTCAGCCGTGCTTTCAAGGGTGCGCCATGTGAGTTTGTCAACTGCAAAAACATAATGCGCTAACACCCTTCAAGCATTGCGCATCCAATTGCAATATCGACGTACTTGAGTGGGCCATGTGGTAGCGAATTCGTAAACTCATGGGAGTAGTGAGTATGTAACATATTCCTGGCATTTTGGTGTTCAGAAGGCCGCAATAATCGACGAAAGGAGCCGTGAAATGAAGTGTTGGCCGGTTGCTTGACATGTATATGCTGGAGATGATTAACGAATCTTGAGGATTATAACAGCTTCAATTGGGTATTGAGGTCTTGACAGTTCACGGTACTAGAATGTTACACATCGTCGACGTTGCAGTCAAGTAAATTTCACCGACCTCTACTTCTTGGCAATTTTGCGCTTATTTGCATTTGGTGGTCCATCGATTTGCCTACCACCAATCAGCAATTTAAAGTGGACGACAAGAACGTCTGCGTTCAACATAGAGCGGAAACTCGTCGGTCGACCCTGTCTTGACAGAGCCCATAGCACTTCTCACATTGATCCATCAGCACAGTCGTGTGAAACAGATGCCTCCACTCTGGCACGCGAATTCGCTGGGTCTGTTCTATAATTACGACATCTGCAGCCATGCCGAACGCACATTTGTAGGGGTCTCTGGCAGACATGTGCTGACCAAACCTTCCCTGCCGCGTATTCATCCTTCAGATCCCTTGCTCAACCTCACCTCTGGCTAGTCTGCTTCACTGCTTCTCAAACGGTGTGTTCTAACAGTAGTTCATGCCCATCCCACTTGCTCATGACTGACCCAGCTCTTTTTCCTATCCAGATTACTCGGCATCCGTTCAGTCTCATTCACGACAGCAGCGCGGTCGTCGCAATTTGAATCAAGTGTAACATAAGGCATGCACGTTTTTCGGCAAACGATACAATGGTCCTCGGGGAGGTTGAGATAGTCATACATGACACCACCGGGCTCGACGAGGGCTGCGATCAACAAGTGAGGGCTAGACGCTCGGTGCAAATTGTTACACGATCTGCTCAAAGAATTGTCGCATAACGCTGGCATTCACACGCTAATCTTCTGCATGCGAGGAAGGGTCACTAAACATGCGCGGAGGAACTACAAACTCTTCTACGAGATACCCTCCGAATCGTAGGTGCCGATCATGGTCATCGTAGCTGGTCTAGAAGCCGAGGATCCGATGGTAGAGTGGGTGGGTGGGAAAGGAATCACGAGCACTTCAAAAACTATGGAATGTCTTTCAGCGGTCATACCTACGTCTGTGCGACGAGGGGACGTCCGATGGAAAGAGGCGGATTTGTCAACGATGTTCTGTACGCTGAATCGAAGGTGAAGGTCGAAAAATTGATTCTCAGCCAGAGCTCTTGACAGGGCAACTATTATATGCCTGAGGTTCGTCGAAAGTCGTCCTTCTTAAAGGACCGCGCTAACATTGAACCCACAGGACCCGATTCCTTGGCTTGTGAGAGTCCTCCAGGAGCTCTTTCGTTTTGTCGGTATGACTCTCCTTGACGACAAACTCCCGAACACGATTCTGGATATGCTCGAATGGTCGGTCAAGGATATTGAAAAGGCCCAGTGTTTGGCCGTCCTAGCAAACGGGAGAAGACACTTCGCATTTACTCTATTGATTAATAGGGGAAATGCTTGGCAATGTTCAGCAGGGAATGAGAAGCAAGAAGATGGAGGGTGGCGGCCGTATTTATGACTGTCTCGCACTCATGCCACTAAGCCGTACAGATCTATCTGATCATGTAACGATTCAATGCCATAAAAGCTTCAGGAAAGCTGCCCACGGTCAGAAAAAAAATATTGCAAAGGGCTGAGCAAGCACCAAGAATCAAGACACGGACTCACAGTGATTCCTGTGCAGTATCTGATTATATATTCGGCAACGCGCACTCGTCTCGCTCATAACCTGCTCTTCACATCAAGCTCAGCAGGCATTACTTCCCCGTCCAGTCCGGCGAGGAGGTTCTTGACCGCCAGCGTAGCCATGCCTAACCGCGTCTCCAACGTCCCGCTTCCAACATGAGGCAGCACAACACATCTTTTGTACCAAAAAAAAAAAAGAGTTAGCCAACGACACAACCAGCGCTTCCCCCATGCGCAGAAGCTCACCTAGGCTCTCTAACCAGCGGATGCTCTGCGGTGACCATCGGCTCGCCTTCGACGACGTCCAACCCAGCGCCCCATATCCAGCGCTCTCTCAACGCTTTCGCCAGCGCGTCCGAATCAACCAACGTCCCCCGGCTCGTGTTCACAAGCACGCTAGTCTTCTTCATGGCTCTCAGGAACTTCTCGTCGACCAGGTGCCTTGTCTTCTCCCCGCCAGGCGCGAGAACGAACAGGACGTCGCTCTCCCTTGCGAGGTCGTCCACCCCGACGCGACATAGCGATTGTAGATTGTGCTGGGCCCGCAGAGCCTCATCACGTTCAAGTGATGTGGGCGTGGACGGGTTGGATGTGTAGAGGCAGTCGGTGATGCCAAACGGAATCAGGCGTGCCAGCGTTGCTTGTGCGATCCGCCCGAAGCCGATGAAGCCGACCGTCCGCTTGGGCGAAATATCGGACGTGCTGAGCTGGGGTCCGCAGAGCGCGAAGGGCGCCCAGCTGGCCTGAGGCCACTGTTGACGCGAGTGCCCATCATCGTGAGAGCATGTTCAGGCGGGCAACAGAGCGACGTGCCTTGCTGTCTTTCACGAGAGAGATGTTCTCTCCACCGTTTCGCCCGGCCATCAGGGCAAGCATGACCGAAAGATCAGCAACTGTTCAAATGTATGGTCAATTGTTCTCTGCCTCGTATGAGTATAAGTAGCCCACCGGCTCCTGTGAGGACATCTGGCGTATAACCAAACCGGATACCCCGTTTTGCGACCTCAGCCAGATCAGCATGCTCTGAAAGCACAGTGTCAGTCCGGCCAACCTCCCGCTGACGCAGCTCATCTCACCATATCCGACGGACATTGTAGAGAAGACGCGAAGACTCGGTCCGGCTTCATTTATAGACGATCGTTAGGATGACTGGCGTTGTTCCAAAGAGCAGTCCATCGGATTACCTGCATCGAAGATTTCCTTGTCGATCTTGAAGGATAGGACATCATTGTCATGCGATACAATTGGAAGACGCGCGGGTGCTCACCTTATCCGTGATCATGACGAGCAGACCAACCGCTCCAGGTATGTTCTTCAACAGCCAATCCCTATCCACGACGCGATCTTCCTCCCAGAGCACAATCTATCTCAAAACGTTTTGGAGTTGCATATGTTTGCGATGGCAGAGACGATGCAAGGCTGCTCACGTCGAGATCAGGTCGCTGGGTGAGAAGGGGCATGACTTGTGGACCAAGATCCCGCGTCACGACGATTTTGTACTTCGTAGACATGCTCGCGTTTCCCCCCGGCAAGAATTGTATTTAGAAGTCATTGAGAGAAGGCAAACCACGAGCTGGATACTTCTAGTGTCGAGAAAAGAGCCTGCAACCTTTCAGTCAGTCAATTGGGGTCCATTTTACGGGGGTCCATAATCCCCACGCATTACTGGACTTTACCTGCCTGTCGAATTGTTTACCTCCGGCAGGGATGAGAAAGCGTGGAGAAGTTGGAGGTTCTGCGTAGGAGTTGTAGCGGCTCCGCCGGTCCGGCCAACAACGGCAACGATGTTCCATTTCCCGATCGCACCAGCAATGGCATGCGGCTGCACACACATGTACCTAGCTAGTAACACAGGTGCAACAAGAGCTCATCAACATCGCACGAATATGACTACTGTGCTTCCAATCCAATTTGCCGGGCGTTTACTTAGACTGGGTCTTTAATACCGCACAAGCTTCGCACATCAACGGGAGGCCCCTCTTGTATGATGTTGCGTCCCTTCGAATGGACGATGATAGACGATGTCGTGCCAATACGTCTGAAGCCGCATTTCATACGTCAATTCATACACGCGTTGTCTTGGACTAAGAAGCCCAATCGGTAAAAGATCGCGAAGGGTCCTCTCCCTTGCAAGTTCCGAAAAATCTGTCGCAAAGGCTTTCCAGAAGAGATGAAGTAACCGTTTCGATTCCTAATTGCAGTCACGCCATTATTCGGTCCTCCGAATGGCGAAGAGAGAAGTCTTCAGTTAGGGTTAGGTGGGTGGTGCCTGGGTAGGAAGCAGATAAATCGCCGAGCCGTCCCCACACACTGTCAACTGCCCTTCTCGTGCCATCCATAATGTCACCCACACAATCAACACCCTTCACAGGTACCCGCGTGGCCCTCGTCACCGGTGGAGCCCAAGGCATCGGCAGAGCTATCGCGCTTCGCCTCGCCGCAGACGGACTTGACGTAGCCATCGACGATGTCCAAGCAAAGTCTGACCAGGCAGAGAAAGTCGTGAGCGAGATCAAGGCGCTGGGTCGCAAGGCAGTGGCGTTCACGTACGACGTGAGCAAGGAGGAACAAGTTAGCGAGATGGTTGAGAAGACTGCAGAGGTGCTCGGGCGGCTGGATGTTGTGCGTCGATCTGCGACTTTATCTCTGCATCATGGTCTTCCCTCATGCAAGACAGATGGTCGCAAACGCGGGAATTGGCACGCGCGAAACGCCAATACTGGAAGGTAGGTAATGTCCAAGTGTAATCCGCGATCTGATGCAACCGACGTCTGCACAGCTGATATCGGGTACTGGCAATCGATCTGGGCCGTGAACATCAACGGCGTCCTGTTCTGCTACAAACACGCCGCACGGCAGATGGTGAAGCAAGGAAATGGCGGTCGGATCATTGGTGCGAGCAATGTGCCGTCTAACCATCCGCCCTGAACACTTATATGATGTGCGTGTCCAGGCGCATCGTCCATCTGCGGTAAACGAGGTCAGCGCATTTCGACCGCATCGGAAAGGCAAGAAGAGGAAATCTGAACCGGACTTTTGTATTCAGGTTTTGCACAGGCCGGCGCGTACTGCGTCTCCAAAGCCGCCGTGCTTTCCCTCACGCAAACAGCCGGTATGAATATTCTCGCGACTACTTGACAGTTGCTTGAATCATGGGTTCCCATGAACTAGCACTTGAGCTGGATCAGCATGGCATCACGGTGAACGCATATGCACCGGCGGTCATCGCGACGGAAATGGGTGAGCGTCTTTCGGGTTGAGCCTTTCAGCACCAGGATCGACCGTCCTCTGAACTCCATCAGCCACGAGCAAGAATGACGCGAGTCTTTGCTCGGAGACCAAGAAGGCATAGTATTGGTCCATCTTGCCTGTCGAATCAAGGAATTCACGATATGTGACAGTTCTTAGGCCTTCCCGGCAGCAAGGTCGGTCAGCCAGAAGACATTGCGGGGCTGGTCTCGTACCTCGCATCTCCTCAGGCTAGCTTCATGACGGGTGAGCTGTGCTTGGAAGCCCTGAGGTTCGCATCACAGATTTTATGCAGGACAAACGATTGCCATCGACGGCGGACTCTTGTTTTGATTCAGATGTAGAGATCTCGGCAGAGAATTCGACATTTGGTTGGTTGCTGTTATTCTCTGTAAGTTTGTTTTCTGTTCGCACTGCATGACTATCTGTGAAACGGGAGATGAGCACAAAACCGTACGAATATGAAAGAGTGTGATCATCACCATGAAATCCAAGTCTAAGTTGACGATTAAACTGTTGCACAAGACCTCCTAGCGTATGCACTAGACCATAGTAATTGCCCTCAACATGATGATGGATCGCTGAGCTGCGAGACCTTGCGTGGAGGTCACATGATCGCGATTCCCTGCGTTCAACTCGTCCTTGTAATCATGTCCTATGCGTATTTTTATGACTCTTGTGGAAGTTGGGATTCTAGGGCTTATATCACGAGGAACAGAACCTGTGAGTCGTTTCTTTCGGGCTTATCTTTAGCTCACTCGGCTCTGCAGAATCCAACTGAAGCATTTGAAATGGAGCAAGTGGACGAAAATCAGTTGCCTTCTCACGTTGTCTAAGGAGTTGCTCTCCATTCGTCCACGCGGCTACGATCCTGCCAATACTTTCTTCCTGTTCATCATATCGTATAAGAAGTTTATGACAGCTGTCAGCAGCTAATGCGGGAGTCCGATACCCCTCAACTCAACTCCAACTTTGCTTGCTGCTATGGCCCACAACTCAATCGACGGTCCTTCAGTGCCTGCATTGAACGAACCAATTTTGTCGGTCAAAGGCCAAGCACAGGCGGAGAAAGGCAAGGCAGTTTTGCACTTCAATAAGATCATCAGCAATACGTATGACCCCGTTACAAATCCTAAGGTCAGTATGGTGGCTGATATTTTGTGGTCGGCAGTAGTGATGACTGTCGATGAATATAGGGAATCGTCAATCTCGTGAGCCCACATCGCCGCTCACCAAGATCGCTGCGGTTGAGTTACATCTCTAATAGGGCGTGGCTGAGAACACATTGATGGAGGATGAATTGAAGACCTATTATGAGAGCGAGTTCCGTTTGACGCACTTGGTGAGTCTCAAGCTAGCATGTCTTTCCACAGCGGTGCCTTAAATTTCAGGTTTATCATAGGACTTTACGTATGGCGATGGCATCATGGGCACCACACGCCTACGCAGTGCCGTCTGCAGCTTCCTGAATTCGCATTTCAAGCCCCACATACCCGTCACGCCTGATCATCTTGTCATGGGTGCTGGGCTCAGCCCCGTACTGAACCAGGTCGCAAGAGTGCTGGGCAACCCTGGCGACGCGGTCCTCATAGTGGCACCATATTACGCAGGATTTGACAACGATTTCGTCATTCAAAACGACGTCATGCCTGTGCCGGTCCACGTACCAATCTCGGAGATGTTCACACTAGAGGAAGTGAATTATCTCGAACGATCGTTGCAAGAGAGCGAAAGAAAGGGAAAACCTGTCAAGGCTGTGATACTGTGCAACCCCACAATCCACTCGGGCGCACCTACCCTCCAAACGTGATCACTGCATACTGCCAGTTCTGCGAAAGGCACAATCTGCACCTTATCTCCGATGAGATCTACGCGTTCTCCGTTTTCTCCTCCAGGGACGTGCCAGATCCTCAGCCGTTTGTCTCCATTCTTTCTCTAGACCTTGCATGCATTCACGTCAACCCGGCTCGAGTTCATGTCGTGTATGGAATGTCGAAGGACTTCAATGCCAATGGATTCCGCATCGGCTTGTTCGTGTCACAGGCCAACCCGACGCTGATCCAGAGCCTTGCGGTGGGATCGCTTTTCATGCTCGTGGCTTCGCCAGCCGGCTTGCTCTGGTCTGCCATGCTAACAGATAAGGCGTACCTGGATACATTCCTGTCGAGAAATCAGAAACGTCTGACGGGATCTTATGAATACCTGACTGCCTGGCTCCAGTACCACAAAATTCCATATGTGCCTTCATCGGCGGGCCACTTCCTGATGGTCGACCTACGGCCGATTCTCTCTGATGTCGATCAATACGGCGCTCGAATCCAGTTCACGTCGGCAAGCCACATGCGAGAGAAGGAACATGCCTTGTATGATTTTTTAGTTGCGAACGGCGTTATGGTCACTCCAGGAGCAGCTTGTCACATGAAGGAGAGCGGGTGGTTCCGGTTCACGTTCGCTGTGAGGCGCGATTTTGCTCAGGTCGGGCTGCGCAGGATAGAAGATGCTCTTGGATGGGAGAGGTGGCCGGATTTGCAGAGTGAAGAAGTGCGACAGCCCTCGTTGGCTGGGGCATTTGGTTTCCTGTCTGTCTTGCTCGCACGACTTAGGTCGTGGTTTTGATGTGCGACGCGATTCGTCTTGTTCGTCAAACTTGAAATTCATACGATGGCTCGGTGGTAGTTTGATTCATTTGCAGGAGGAATTGGAATCGGCAGTAGGGCATCAATCATGATGACAGAATTCGAATGGTTTTGGTGTGACAAATTGCACTGTCAGAGGAGGCAGGCATGAACGAGACGAAGCGCAGGACTTCCGTTGCACTGGGAAGAACACGCCAACGAGAGCTCTGCGTAGGAACGTACCTCTTCCCCAGGGCAGACATGGCTTGTAGGTATATCAAACGAGCCTTTCAATGAAGTCACTTCTGACTCTTGACGTCGGGTCAACGTTCTCTTCTAAGTTGGGATTGAAACTGTTCAAGTTGTACAAGACTTCCTAGCGTATGATCACAGATTGACCAATGACCAATTGAGATCCCAGTTCACTATGGTACATTCTGTATCCTACGATGGTGAGGCGGATTTGTCGCTCATGTCGCTTCATGGATCACAAACCGTATCATTTAATTGCAAAACAAAAGAAAGATGTCAAACGCATGACAAGTAAAATCACGACATTTCTGTACAATGTTGGTATGCCTTGCCTTGGCAATGGCATGACCATGGATCATTTAATGAGCAGTTACCTTGACCATCGCGCTCTGCAGAGCCCACCCGCAGTCTTCAGCATCACTCAAGCGCTCAAATTCTTCCCAGGATCTGACGGGAGGAGCCTCATCATGGTCACGATAGGTCTTGTAAAGTTCGTCCAGGAACTTGGCGGCACCACTCATGTTCACGACACCAGCTATACCAGCATGTAGTCGGATCCAGCGCGGGTCCGGCAAAGGGACTGAAAATTCGCGTTCCTTCCTTTTCTGACCTGTGCTGGGGCCACCACCTTCGTTTTCTTGTGAGAATTCACTGCTGTGGTCTTCAAACTCCACGAATTTGAATGCATCTGGTTTTTCTAGGCCACGCACTCCATGTAAAGGACGATAAAGTTTGATCTTATATCGGTTTGGCATCTGGACATCAAGAGAGTTAATTGTTTTTTTAAGAACTTAACAGGTTGCGGTACACACCTCGGTCTCCAGCAGACACCAGCGAAATTGATCGAATCCAGCATGCGCATCCTTCTGGAGTAGAAATCCATTGGATGGATCATCGACTGCTTTTTGAAGGGCTTTGAGTGTTGATTCTGGCAATGCAGCAAAGTGACGAAGAATATCAAATGTCGTCATTGCTGATTTGTACTAATATCATAGACTTATCATCTACATCACACGTTAGGTCGAATAGCAGTAGGGGCGTACCGCATCTTCATCATCCTCCCGATCGAAGTTAGCCACTGCCCTGCGTAGAACATGGCAAGCCTCCAGAGTGACAAGGGTTGAGGAAAAATCTCCTTGATAGCGGGGGTGTGCCCCATCTATGATGTCTGTCGCGATGCATTTATAAGCATCATGAAGTAAAAGCTACGGGAAGCAGAAAATTCAATTCTTATGTCGGGGCAGGCTCATTGAAGATACTCGCATGATCTCTAAACGACGACTTTCTGGATTTTACGCCACTTTTCAGCAAATCTGTGGTCTGGTCAAGAGAAGGCATGGCAATCGGTGAGGGTGTCTGGTTCGGCTGTGCCGAATGAGAAAAGTAAACTGGCAAATACAGAGAATGGTGTCAGAAATGATAGTGGATCATATGGAAGAATAGGAACTCACAAGGAAAGAGGAAATGGGTGAACCAAGTCTTGCCCAACTGACGAAGCATATACAGAGTTGATTGGCTCTTGCGTTTGTCGTCCACTTTGTCCTCGGGCTTTGGTTCGACAACGCAAGCACATATCGCAGCAGCCACGTAGCGCTTCGCAGAGTCGCCGCCACAGGGCTCTGCATGATGGAGCATTGCATCAAGTACCTTGTGAAGGGACAGCTCTATATCTTTCTGTGTCTTGACCAAGGTCTTCTCGAATCGATTCAACTTGTCGTTGGCTGCGAGGTTGCCAACGAGGACATTCGCAGCATCAACCAGCTTGCCCAGGTCTCCGCTCATCAATTGGTCCATTCTGTCTTTGTAGACTTTTGAGTCATACTCGTAGGTGGCAACGCTAATGGCAGACGATTGCTTCTTGTGTGTTCCAGACATTTTGTGTGAGTGGAGATGAGTGTCTCTCCCCGGTCATTATGGGATCCTTAAATACTCACAAGAAAGCGCTCAGCGTCGTCAGCAAGCGCGACCTCCTCAGCACTTTCCCAAGAGTTTGCCATGACGCGTCAGCCAAATGCTGTATCGGACTGCGAAACTTTTCGACATATATGCTCACATTAGTCACGGGGTATGCAGGACATGATGTAGAACGGACATACAGAGATGTGGAAGACGAATCTGGGACGCAATGCAGAACCCAGCGAGGCGACCGATCAATGTGCACGGCACGAGGACAGCAGTTGTTGGCCCTCAGAAGTCAGCGTTTAATCAAAATTGGAGTATTGTGAATCGTTATGATTCACTTTCCGTGGTAAGATGGAAAACGAGGCAGAGACTTGGTGCTTGAAGTGGCAGAGAAAAAACAGCTTTTCGCCCAGATGCAGTTATACAATGATGACCCTGAGAGTGCGAGACTCCCTCTTCAACATATATGGAAAATTAGCCATGATGCATGTGGAAAAAGACGCCGACGTACTTGGGGCGATGCAGAAAAGAAGGTTTGAGAGACCAACAAGGTTACGTTTAATGTGGCGCAGATATCTGGTCAACACACGTGTTCCCCAAGAGTGGGTCAATAATTCGAGTCGAGCAGACATGAGCACTTTCCGCTCACGACAATTCAGATCTGGCAGGTAACCTGTGATAAAACCAACTAGACAGACGATGTAAATAGTGCGGGTATGGGATGCGTGGTATGCTAGCTATTGTCCCCCGACAAATACAGCTCTAGTATCGCCTGGGGTATGCATAATGCCATACTCCCTCGTACAGCCCGGGATTCCCAGCCTCGATACCTTGGTCCATCTTCAACATCTCCAATGTCTTATACGGTCTCAACGACGGAACATTGCGCTGAAAAGAGAATAATAACACACACCTCGGTTCATAGCAAGGATTCTTTTGCCCAAAAGCATTAAATTTCTGCGTTTCGAACTGGGACAGCATCTGCAGCTTCCTGTAACTTATGCAGTAGGTCCCGCCATCCGGCTTCACGTACACGCATGCTGTGTCTGTCGGACTATTCATGCATTCCTCGGCCGTGAACGTCCTCGGCATCTGCTTCATAGTGTCATGCGGACATCTAGTTCAGACAAGACGTGCATGTTCAACGACGCGATAAATTCAATAGGAAGGGTGGGCTTACCGCACAGGGAGATTCGGAAACGGCGTCAGGAGCCCGATGAATGGATCATCACCCTTCACTGGTGGAAGCAGACGTTGGGGACGTGGCGGTCCCGGACGTGGATGCTGAGCTCCGGTTCTCCCTCTCGAGTTTCGTATCGGGATGGGCTGCCATGCAAGAGGCGGCCTGAAGTTGCTATCGGTAGAACTTTGCTCCAGCAAAAGTGCTTGTTGCGCGCTGTCAAACTGTGGACGCCACAGCGGAGGGGAGGCGCAAACGACGGATAGAGAGCCTTTGATGGCGACAAGCACTAGCAAGTAAAACAGGCGCATGGAGGAAAAAAATGCTAGAAAGCGAAACAACGAACCTGCCTTGAAAAACCGGCTTTGCTCAAGAGATGCACCTTTAACGGCAGGTCGTTGTACATAACCAGAGACGTTGAACGAATCGAAGCAGGAAACGGCATGAATGGCGTCTGGTGCGGAATTTTGGTACTTCACGAGGTGTCGTGCTCATGAAACGCTGAATAAGGATGAAACAAGAGGTTGTATGTACCGCAACGGTCATATGGAAAGTCGAACGTCGCAAACTCGGTGACAGGATGTGAATTCCAGCAGATTTCGCATTTGGCGTTGATCGAGAACGCGGACTCGAGACGCCAGAAATGTGGAGCAAGTTTCGAAACACGGTACTCGGTTGTCGAGAACCTTGCATGCCTCTGATGGTATTCCTCCCTTCATCTGGATCAGGCTCGGCGATAACTCTGGAATCTCCGTTGCTTAATCGCATCATGACGCTCATTGCGCATGCATCTAACGTGTCGACGCGACTGCAATCAATCGACTCGGACTCACACCTTCCCTCTGGACTATCACAATTGCGATTCGACCTAGTCACGTTTCGCATCCACACTTGCGACTGCCAAGGTTAACGCCCTCGTAGGCACCCTATCGGTCACTTGGGCTGATTCTTGGGTTCTAGAGGCACCAAGTTAGCATTCAGCACAACGAAATGGCAGGGTGAGTTCAAGCTCTGAAGAACGCACATGCCATGGCCGTCATCAATTAGAGGGGAGAAATGGTAGCATTAGTTCAACGACTTGTAGCACAAATTCGCTCCAGTAAAAGAAGAAAGCGAAGAATGAAACGAAGGAGAGGGATACTATAAAAAAACGTACTGGAAACTCTGCGATCCGGGTTGAAGCACTCATCACTCTGTGCCACCTGTGAGCTTGAGTTTATGCATATGCATTCACAGCTGTGCTCCAGGATACCTACCAGACTGTTCAACTGATAAGTATATGTAAAAGGAACACGAAGGTTGAGGAGACGTGGCTTTGAAACTGATGATGAAAAAGGCCCCCGCATGCGTCTGTGCGGCCCAAACAGTATTTCGACTTTCATGATCCGTCGAGGCCAGGTTTCAGATGAGGACGAAGGTGGCAGGTTTGCATACGCTGGGAAAAACGACAGGTCCCTGTAGACACGGTTGCGGGCATCAGTCGTGATGACAGGATTCGAATGGTTTGGTGCGACAAATCGCACTGTCAGAGGAGACGTGCATTGACGAGACGAAGGGCAGGACTTCCGTTGCACCGGGAAGAACATGCCAAAGAGAAGTCTGCGGAGGAACGTACCTCTTCACCAGGGCAGACATGACTTGTAGGCATATCGAACGAGCCTTTCCATGAAACCACTTCTGACTCTTTGTCAGGTCAACATTCCCTCCAATCGAAATGGGCGCCGATGGGATGCTGCAGAGGAGCAGGAGGCATCGTTGTCAACACCAGATCATTGGATGGCGAGACATTAGCCTGAATGTTCAGAAATCGAGGTTGCTGCAATTTTAGAAGCAGGCGAATCGAACCAAATCGCAACAAACCATTTGTTCGCGTCTTGGGACAAATACTGTTTGTAAGACGGACTCCAGAGCGCGCTCATGACCACGTCCACACCATCTCCTCACTATGCCAATGCTCAGCTCCATCCTCACCGGTCTTTATTGGTACTAGACAAGGTCTTTGTTGTCGGCACTATCACATGCACCTTTGTTTTGTCGCAATGCTTGCCTCTAACTTCTAAGACCCTGTCACTGCAGCACACGATGGACGCCCTTCGGGGCTGGCCATACCTACGTTGGATGAATTGCATGCTTCTGCGGTCTCGTCTCTTATCCAACTGTCACGATGTCCCGATTTTTGCCATTTTTGCTAACATGGTGTGTTCGTCATTGCAAATTAGGTGTGTACCGACTCGCGTTGATGCAAGGAGATGTCTAGCCTCGTTATACGTCACTAACATGGTGCATGGTGATGTACTATCGCTACAGATTTAGGGAGAGGGAGTGTTCAACTGCGTCCTCCAAAGGCGGACATAGGGCCCATGCCACAACACCTTGTTGTCAACACAGGAGCTACTGAGTGTGAATGACAGCAATCTTACGGTTCTCTCCGAGTAAGTCCTGCACCAGACAAACATTGCTGGTTCATATGCTGATGAATTCGTGTGTTTTCATGCCTAGTCAGGAATACTGAAGTACACGATTGTCTTGTGCAGTTCCTTGCCTTGCATAGGTGGTATGGGGCATGCGGCTCGCAGATTCTGGCTGCAAGAGCTGCAGATTTGGCACCGTGGTGCTTCACGCCATTCCTTGCCTTCCGCAAAGGGTGCACCGGTGAGGAATGAGGGCATGCGACTTGCAGGTTCTAGCTGCCAAGTGGGACATTCACAGCATTACATTCCAAGACTGTGCCTAGTGTGACCAATTTCTCCGAGAGAAGCGCTGTAGGCCTTTGTCCTTCGCCACTTGTTCGGCCTAATCTTAACCTAGCCTTAGCAGGATCTAAATGGGACCCGAATTTCTGTGGAAGTGACACGTGAAGAAATCAGTGAAAAGCTGTTGTTATCATGTTATCTTGATCGAAGCAGACCCCATTTTTTTTGCCCACTTCATTGTCTTGTCTTCTGCGATGAGCTCGATGTCAACGTCGCCGCGCCGCGCCTGGATACCGCCTGTCGCTCGAGAGACCTTTATGTCAGAAGTACCCACAGATCAGTTAGGATGAAAGTTCTCTACAAAGGGAATCAGATCGATATCGAGCGAGTAGAGATTTGACATTCCAACGTGCAAAGTGACTGACATGTCTCAAAGCATTATCGCTGTTCATGGCCTTGCGCCATACCGGACATAACATGGAAGAAAAGACGTCCCAGGTCAATTGGCTTCAAGACAAGGACATGCTCCCAAGCAAAATTCCGAATTCTCGAATAATGCGCTTTGGTTATGATTCGTTATGGTTTTGTCGCAATCCGTACGAACTAGCGCTGAAACCATCTCCAAGGCTTTCTGCCGAGATTTAGAGAGCAGCGGCAGGTAAGTGTATGTCTCCGAAGTTATATTTTTGATGTACTGTTCTCTGCAATGTAGGACTGGAGACCGGGCGCTCATCTTCATAGGTCACTGTTCGGTGGTTTGGTTATTCAAAAGGTACAGCACTCAGAGTCTCTTAGCTTTCTATCTGATATAAAACGTCTAGGCTGTGGTCCTCGACTACCTTGACAATGGCCCAAGCCGTACTATTCTGTCCAAGACAGCTGGGATAATCTTTCTTGGCACTCCGCATTCAGGATCTGTAACGTTCACCGTAACGGCGTGTCCCACCCAGCTATTATATCATTGCTCGCTGCGATCTGATCTGGTCTTGAAGCTGGAGTGTTGAAAGATTGGAATCCCCGTATTCTAGTCTATCGGATATTTCCAAGGATTTCTGCGCCTCAGCTCTCGATTCCAAGAACTCCGGGTGGTCAATTTCTTTGAGCAACGAATATCAAAAGTGGGAAATTACTTGGTCGTGCAGACCTTCAGGTAGCTCCAGGTCACGCCAACCAGCTTTATTCATATCCTTTGTAGGAATTTGTTGTCAACGAAGCCTCTGCGACCTTAGGTTCCTATCCAACCTTTGGTTTACCTTTGGATCATACAGCTTGAACAAATTTCCTTCGGCTAATGATTGGAATTTTCACTTCGTGTGTCGAGAAATTGAAAAAAATCTATAATCATATACCGAAGAAGGCTACTGAAGATATCGCAACGGCTGTTAATGCAATCATCATATATTTCAGCTCGCATTCTGTTCTGATGCTAGTTCATAGTAATTGTAACTCCAGTCCAGTCAGTCACCATCATGCGAATGAAGATCCATCGACAGACTCGACTGCGCAACTGCCACCACGAGAACACATAGTCAAGAAGTTGGTAATAGGAACTCGGTTAGATATCCCATCGAAGAAACTTCACCGAGCCGTAACGGTAAGTGAGGCGCCTCTTTATGTGGTCGTAGTGTTCAGCATGTTTTGTATAACTTATAGCTCGCTTTGACCCTCGCCATCCTGGACCGACGCACTAGAAGGTAACTCAGACTGTCGTATGGAAGGTATTTCTAGCTTCTATTTAGTGATATTCCAATCATGATGTGCCATATAAGGTTCTTTCATTTTCGGAGAAAAGTTGATCATCATCATTACTTGAATCCGTTCCTGTCTGACTGCCACTTTTCATATAGATCAAAGGAGAATACAGTTGGTTTGGAGTAATAGTGCAAGACAATCCCCATACTTCATCTTCGCTCTTATATCATCGACAGGGCTGGATTTTGCCTATTTGATATGAAGGACGATGAAAAAGTTCGACTAATAAACCCTCTATTGAAGTTTTAGTGAGTTCTTATTTCAAGAAGCCGAGAGTAGCTATGAACAGTGAATATAGCCAATGATTCGGTACACTCCAAGTAGAGGATGACATGGAAGACGATGAAGATAATGACTCAGAACAACATTTATCTTTTCTACATCTTCTGAAGAAACGGATGTGCCAGGTGATATAGCTATTGTCAGTCGCACCGACCCTCTGCATTGCTTTGTGTATGCTCTCTTCATTTCTCGTTTTGTTTCCAGACTTACTTTGACAATTAGTCACAATTGACGTCACTCGACCAGAAACTGATCAAGTTTGCCCCGTTTGACGATACCTCTCGAGTTAGTCCTTAGTGTGCCACTAGTTTCGCCTAATATCTAACATCATTTTATAGGAAGGATGTCAAGTTCAGTTGCAGTGTTCCGTTCTGCTTCAAGCCTATCCTACATCCCAATTCAAAGGTCTGGTCTTTTGCTTTGTTTTCAATCACAAAATCTTCGTAACCGTGAAGTGTAGAACGACAAGTAGTCTTAGAACGTCAGCAAAACCTCTTTTCTCCAAGCCCATCAATATCATGACTCTGGGAGAAGTATGTCTTTCTTGTATTCGATTTCTGCTTTCATCAAGCTAATGCCACTGAGTAGACGACTACATTTCACCTGTATTCAAACAACAATAACAAGATTTCCTTGAATAATAATGCAAATGATGGTGGGGATGGGACATGAACGACGAAACGGGAGAAACAAGTTCCAAATTTATGAACGGATATGATTGATAGGCATGTAATACATGGCAAAAAAAAAACTTCACGTATTCTGTCATTCCGAATGTCAAACATCTCTTTGAATATTGATAAACTTCAGAGCGAGTGTAAGATTTTCAATGAGAATGACAAAAAAAAACACAGGTGCAAGGGAGAGATAATGCATGAATGCAACTTAATCAATAGTAACTGGTTGACAGTTGACAAGAATGCAGAAACTGTCATAAAGGGTAAGTATTTCTATTGAATGGCGGGAATATCGGTGAAGCTCGATGGTGACTAACGGTTCCTCTAAAGACGCTATGAGCATTCAAGCATGTATGGTGTGGAGAACACTCACAGCTATTGGCGGGATTGAGAAAATGCGAACATGACATTGTCAATGAAAACCACCAGGAACCACAGTGAAGGAAGGAGAATGGACGCCGCCATCAAGCACAACATTATAAGGGCAAACCTATGCCCACAAGAGAAGAAACGGCCGGGACAGGCTCCGACCCCCCAATGCAACTTGAAATGCCGAAAATGCCAGTAGATAGAAAAAACGAAGACTAGAACTGTCATAATTGACCAAAAAGATTGAAGATGTTCAGTATAAGTAGTGGCGAGTCGCACATAGCCACGCATTTTGCCAAGGCATACTGTCACAAGGATGTTTAGGCGATCCAGGCGCAGTTCGCCGAAATCGTAGCGATTGTTAAAGATTCGGGGATTCTTGGGACCATCTACGTGGGCTGCCAAGGACCGACTGAAAATTAGCCAGTCTGCCATGTGACGGGCTCTGGGAAGAGTGTTGTAATTCATTGGCAATATGGAGGTCGACTCGTGCGTGATTAGGTGAAGATACGAAGAGGAACCCAAGCACTAGGTCTTCTCGCTGCTGTTCACCAAGAACCCAGCCTTGAAAGATGCCAGAATGCAGAAGACAAGGGGGATGGGTTTGATATAGACAGTATTTTCGCGCACGATGAGGTGCAATCGTTCCGAAACGACAATATGTCGGCGCACAACTCTTTGACGATGAAGGGGTTTGATCCATTGACGTGGCATACCAAGCCACCAAAGATGTCGGTAGATACGGTCGAGGTCAGGGGTCCTCAACTCGATTTCGAGGTATTCATCGACCGCGGTCTGGGTGAGAGCAATGTTCGTATTGGGATGAGATCGCAAGGGCTGTCGACTTGTCTGTTCCAAAGCGCGTCGACTGCGAGAGAGGGGAGAGGTAAGTGAACCGTAACTTGTCCTTTAACTGACTGAGCAGCAAATTCAGATTGCTTTGGGCTGGCAGACGTACCTGCGACCAAGGGCATTGGGGGAGGTTTGCATGTAGGCTGACAAGTCACCATGCTGTGCCGTGATGCTCATGGCACAGTACGGCCACGAGGCAAGCCTCTGGCCCAGGCAGCGACGCGAAATTTCCTGGAATGAGTCGATCAAGTTGGGGATTGCAACGCACATTGACAGCACATGAAAGAATTTTGGCCTAGACTTTAGGGATAAGGTAGTAAAAATGTCGAGGATTCATGCAATTGAAACTTGATTGCAAGGACCCGTACATAAGATTGCAAAAAAAAAAAAAAATTGTCAGTCGATGCAGCTCGAGGCACGCGAACCTGAATGGCAAGACACATGTGTGGCGGTTGGGTGTTGTGAGCCTCTTCATTCCCTCACAGCGGCGTCAGCCACATTTTCGTTCCGCCTTTTAAATACCCTTGCAAAGGACACGGCAGTGTCGATGAACTCAACTCTATGCTCTGGCAGTGAGTGCTGAGTGTTGAGTACATTGAATGCTTACCCTGACCGGGCCAATTTCCCACCAACTTTCCCTTTCCATCTTGTCCTTCCGTTCAGCGGCTAGTGCCAGACTGTCTCTTACGCACTGAGTCCCACACCAGCTTCGTGGATCTCTCTGAGCCTTTGAGCATGCCATTGAACACGCACTCTAGAGCTGTGCACCGTAACTGTACAAACAGCATGTACGAGTGCTCAATAGGGCTACCCGTAACCATCCCGTCGAGGTCTTGAGCCTTATTTTGGCCAGCCGTAGAAATACGGTGATGAACGGCCATACGATGGCTCGTATGACTTATGAATCACATGACCGTGGACTCATTCAACAATGTCCCATCAACGAGACAGTCCGTTTGAATGTCCCGTGTAACACCTTATATTGCAAACTGGGTCGCTCTTCTCCTGATGCAGAAGCGCGCTCCACCAGCTTTTAAGGCCCGTGAGGCGCACATGAAAAAAGATGATCGTCATGAAAGTAAAGAAAGCCATACGAAAAGTGACACAAATGAGAACAACGGAACTGAGGAATAAACCGGTTCACAGTGATAACACATATCATGATTGTCGTCCAGGCCAGCTACGGCTGCCCTGATGCATCAACTCTTCCTTGTACCTTCCATTTATGCTTCGATTCGAATGCACGAAGATCACCCTTTCGATTCTTCGCTTGCTTTATGACCAACATCCCGCTATCGCGGTCTTTGGTCACAGACCAGGTTTCTAACTAGAGACAAAGGTCAGAATTCATGTTTAGATATTGAGTGCAATTAACGACTTACAGGCTTCAGAGAGTTCACACGGATACCTGCCTCAGGAGTAATCCTGTCTTGCAAAATCTGCACATCGAGTGAATCGCCGTAAAGGCAGTCTAACAACGTTGGTGAGATCGACGAATGACCGAGGACAGTCGCAATTACCTTGGCAGTCTGACCTGACCCTAAAAGCATGGATGTATAGATCAGGATTTTCAAGGGCAAACCTTGAGCTTTATGAGTTGTTATCAGTTGGTTGAAGATGCGAAGACAAGCGATCCGACATACTCGAAGTTTTCGACCAACAGGAATGGTCGGATTCGGTCATTGGAGTACAGCTCAGCTTCTTCGTTGACCGTACCAAGCACGATTCTCCTGGATTCTCCTAATTCACTAGTAGCACAAAGTTCAGTGATCTTGCGCTTAGGCTTTTCATCCACGTCATCGCCGATTAATGAAGTCCATTGTTCATACTGCTCAGCTTCTTCATCGTTGGTCAAGCTGAGAGTGGCCTGTGAATCAGACATTGTTAGCAAGGTGGATTTAAAAGCCCAACCGTCCTTACGGGAGCATCCGCAGATCTGAGAACTTTAACATATGTATTCTTATCCTCAATCGATCCAAAAGAAAGTTTTGTAAGACCCCATTTCCGCCTAGAAAGGAGATGATTCTGATTACGTCTTACGATTCGCTACTGGGTAAACGACGCACCAACAAGGAATGTCGATATGAAATTCTCTTTCTGAGAGAAAGTAAGAAACTAAGCGCGGAATGGTATAAAAGGCTTACGTTCACCGCCGAAACGATATACCTACAGAAACCAATCAAACTCGACAGGACAAGGAAGGAAATTTGAATGCACATTCCAGACCAAGTTGGTCTTCTTGAGTCTCTTTAACTCTGGTTCGGTGGTGACGAAAAATGCAAGCTACAAAAGGAAAGGCGTAAATACGTGACTGGATGCACATAATGGGGATGATGTCCTAACACACCTGACACTCGGGCAAATCGCTGTCTGCTAGGAAAACGAGTCGGCGCGAACGGAAAGCGAAGAGTCCCAATAAGGTAGCCTGGTGCATTGACAGAAACTTCAGATAAAGACCCTGTTGCCAAACTAGACGACGTACCAAGGAACTCTGAATCCAAGGTAGGTTTTTTACCGTGAAGATGGCACCTATTGCAGCGGCGACTGCAGCGACTGCACCCACTACGCTTCCGGCAATCACACCGGGTCGTGGCTTGTTAGATTTTGCTACGCCAGAACTTGTTGGAGTAGAAGCGGCACTATTCGTACTAGATGCAACACCGGTGGTCGAAGTGGGTAGTGGCGGGGCAAGGGTCCTTTGCACGCCATTTTGGTTGCTGGTTTATATCATAATCGTCAGTTGACGGAACTGAAGAATACAAACGACTCACACAGCGACCAAGCCCTTAAAGGAAAATGATGTTCGATTGACTTGCAATGCGATTTCGAGCTGATGAGTTTGCCCCGGAGTAAGCCCGTCATGGTTGTACACAACTACACCACATCCAGGATTCGTCAGAATAGACCCCGACACCGAGCCATCTATCGATACTCGGATGTCACCAGCATCTGAGGGAGGGCTACCCAATATTTGCATCGCGCTCGCTGTGAAAAGAAGTCTAATAATCATTGCAAGCTCATGCATGAACTGAAAACACAAACCTCTGGAAACCTGGGCTTTAAAACTGGCACCAACTCCTTGCGGAGAAGCACCACATTCCCCAAGCACCCAATCGCCTGAGAAGTATCTAGGTAGAACATAAGTGCAATATTGCCAGAGTAAAGATCATAACACGTACTGTGCAGCCGAGAAGGACACCCAGAGCAAGAAGGAAAGTAACAATCGAACCATGGAAGGATAAGACATAGCGAGGACTTTGTTCGTGGCCAGCTTAAATAGATTGATATCGAGTGACAAAGAAAAGGGTTCAAAGTCGCTTCTCAGAGAAAAATCGAGATGGATGGTTGATGAGCGCTTAAAGAGGCGCCTTGAATCTACCCTTGTGAGGATAAGTCTGTTTTGGCTCCGTGAGCTTTCAGCGCTTCTCGGCTATTGTATGCCTTGTGTTTTTAATGGAGTCAAAGTGTGATAGGGAGAATGGAAACGAAGCGGGATACCAACTTGACAATTCGAGTACAACATCTCAATAGGGTCGCCCTGCTACGTCGGTTCAGCATTGATTGGAGCTGATTCAAGACCCTTTAAAATCCCAAAAGGTCGGGTCCTCGTTATCCGGATGTCTCCTTCGTGAAAACCTTGAACGTAGTCCGGACTTCACCTCATATGTCTGCCAGTGGTTGAATTTAGTCTGGCGTTCGAGAATCCAAACGTTCGTTTAGTTCGCTTACTTACGCGTATTTCCTTTTTCTCTTGATGGCCTATCTATTTGAATTTCGCTGTGTGACTGGCTTGAATTGAACTGAGGAGCCGAGTGTCCGATGCGTAGGGTCATAGACCCTTTACCAACTATGCTGTAACAAGACAAGCGGGTGGCAGAGGCCAACAAAGCTTCTTGATCGGTAGACAAACAGAATCTGATAGCCCAAAATTGGTAAGACCCTGTAACGCGGCGGCAATGGCGGTGGCTGTCTACAACAGCAGCGACGGCAGCGAGGCTTTCTTGAATTGGCCTTTTCACAGTAGAATTTTCTTCGACTAGCCAACCAATGCCTCTCCTCTACACTACCTGTGAACGCTGCGACGCTCGCTTTCGGAACCGAATTTTGTATCAGAAAAACTTTTGTGACACTTTGCAGGGTCAAGGCCTCAAACTCCCTACCTCATTACTGATCCCTACTGGCACGTTAGAGGCCGACATGACCACGTTTGCAGCGTCCTTCGTGTGATCGCAACGTTACCACAGATTTGGAGTAGAAGGTTCTCCAATGCATCTGAGCTGGGGGCGGCGTCTTGCTGCCAATGCAGGCGCCATCTGGTAAAACAGCACCAATTTTCCCGTACTTTTCAAGTAAGTTCCGCACCAAACAAGGATTGCTGCTTCATATGCTGACGGATTCGCATTTTTTCATGACCAGTGAGGCATATTTGGCGCACGTGATCAGCCTCATGACAGGCTGTGGAGACATTATTTTTCACGAGCCGATGCACAAACTCGCGAACACGGATGACAAGCCGCGGGCCTGGACGACAGTCTCAATCCGACAGAAGAGGGTTCGGTGTATGAACGGTTCATGCCCATGCAGGGTGGCGTGGGGCACGCGACTCGCAGTTTCTGGCTGCAAGAGCAGCAGATTTGGCAGCGTGTTGCTTCCCGTCACTCTTGTCGGCACCCCGATGAGCCCCATTGCACCTATTTATGCGCAAGCAGCCACATCCTTTCTTCAACGTTTAAGCGTCGTGCTGGGTCCTCGCTCTGTCGTGTTCGGGGTCCATGCGACGACTCCGCCCATGTACTTGGAAAAGGCAAGTCCTTGGTGTGGTATCATGAGAACTGCCGATGATGACCAAGGAAAGGGTACGTTCATTATTCCGCATCTATTCTATAGACCTAATTCACCATTCCAAAGACTTATCGCCACAATCACCACAACCCACCTCCGATATGACCTGCGGCTTCACCATGCGGCGATGGATCATTGTCCTGCCCTTGCCTAGAGTCTTGTTAAGCACCTCGACAGGCGGAGCAGAAAAGTATACTTTGGTCGTCTTCAACTTGAATGCCAAAAGTGCTGAGCTTGTATTTGTCTTCTTCCCCAGGAACAAGACAGTTACCCGCCGAAAGGGTGGAAATTTTTCCTGTGCATGGGGCACGAAACATATGGTGCCGGCCCGTTCTTTGCCAGAATGCCCTATGCGAGCACCAGAGCGCGCTTGTCAGGACTCATTCTGAGTTGCATACCAGCTGTCATGGGTGTGGAAGACCGCGAGATCGACATAGCTGACGCGGATGACGGAACATGGCGTTAGAAAGAGAAAATTTACCCACTTCGGTTCGTAGCAAGAATTCTTTTGCCCAAAGGCATTGAATTTCCGCATTTCGAAGCGGCACAGCACCTGCAGCTTCCTGTAACGGATGCAAATGGTCCGGCCATCCGGCTTCACGTACACCTATTCCGTGCCAGTCGGTCTATTCATGCATCCCTCGGCCGTGAAGGTCCACGCCGTCTGCTTCATGGTGTCATGCAAGCGTCTAGTTCAGACAAGACGTGCTTGTTCAAGGACGCGATGATTCGATAGAAAGGATGGACTTAACCGCACAGGGAGATTCGGAAACGGCGTCAGGAGCCCGATGAATGGATCATCACCCTTCACTATTGAGAGCAGACGTCAGGGACGTGGCGGCCCCGGGGCGGATGCTGAGCTCGGGTTCTTCCTCGTGGGTTGCGATCCTAGAGGCGGCCTGGGGTTGCTATTGGTGAAACTTTGCTCCGACGGGTCGTCGAACGATGTCTCGGAGCACCTCGAGTTAGGAGGACACGTGTCTATGAAAGTCGCATCGCGCAGTGTTAGCCTGATCCACCATCGTAACAACCGATGATATAGGACCTACAGGCACTCTAAAGCATTGGTTGAGAATAAAGGGCGGCGAAGGTCGATGATGAAAGAAGATGGATAAGAGTCAAGAGCGTCGAACGCCGTCCTGACGACGAGAGACTTATCTTTAAAAGAAGACGTATTCGAAACCTTTCAAAAATAATACCTGACAGTTCTTAGGCCTTCCCAACAGCAAGGTCGGTCAGCCAGAAGACATTGCGGGGCTGGTCTCGTACCTCGCATCCCCTCACGCTAGCTTCATGACAGGTGAGCTGTGCTTGAAAGCCAGGGCTCGCATCAACCCTAGTGTGATTTTATGCAGGACAAACGATTGCCATCGACGGCGGACTCTTGTTTTGATTCAGATGTAGAGATCTCAGCAGAGAATTTGACATTGGCTGCCATTATTCTCAGTAAGTTTGTTTTTTCTTCGAAGGGCATGATTGACCTGTGAAACGGGAGATGAGCACAAAACCGTACAAAAAAGAGTGTGATCCTACCAACCATATATCAAAGTCTAAATTGACGATGAGCGAATGGAACACGTCTGACCGATGCGAAACCCTTGGCATTCGAAGCCACTGGATCAGGTCTTCCCGATCGTCAATGCCTTTTCTTTTTTGCTCGAAGCGAGGTTGCATCGATCCATTCGCACAACATGCAAACGAGCATGCCAGCCGTTTGGGCAAAGTTGACGAACCTGCAGGTGACAGTCAAGCTTCGTCGAGGTCTTTGGGAGTCTCGGACGGTGCATGGGTTGAACTGGCGCTGGTCAAACGCTACCGACTGTCGCTGAGGACGACAAGAGGGTATTCAAGTTGTGACTTAGCGGCATTTCTCTTGGTGGATTGTCGCTGTGGCTCCAGGCACTGTTTGGGATTGTCTTTGAACAAGTTACCCAATTTCGTGAGTATCGTAACTGTACGCCATTTTCATTATTGTGCTAGGTCTACTAAAGTCCCTATCCCTTTCCTCCTCCTTTCCCGTGTTATCTCCTAGACCTGTGGCAATCAATCGCGAATATAAGCACGTAAACATGAGGCTTTATTTCCTCAATGACGTCGGTCGCATTCGTTCGGAACCTCAATTCGTCAATCGTAACGGGAAATAGGCGGGCAAAACGTGTCAATGTTGATACGCCTCCTGATACCATGCCATCAGCCCTATGACACATGGAATGATGGGAGCCGCGCAAACATTGCTTCTTCAGTGAACAGTTGCCTCAAAGCTGCCGAGCCGCCGAGAGCTCGCGTCCTCAATACAGCAGGTGCCAAGTCCAGAACTTCTGAGCCCACTGTGGCGCTCTACGCATGTGATCGCTCTTGTCCAGTTTTCATTTCGGGTCTTACGTTTCGGAAGTTAGCGATTGCTCTTCGACAACTTCATGCGTATGAACCACGAGGTGGCGATTAAACAAGGGGCCACCGAAAGAGGTCTGTATATGTTTCGATTTATCTACTCAGTCACCTTGGGCACTGATAGCATCAGTTTCTTTAGCGCTGGGTCATCGTTATTCAGTGCGATCCTTACCAATGGCTGTATATATCCGATCTTCACCAGAGCACTACAAGCTCCCTTTCCCACCTACGCCGTCCTCGATCTGTCCGGCCATAGTGGCGAAGACAAGGGCATCTTCATGGATGACCTTTCGCGAACTTTCGTCCTGTCACGGACGGGGAATGTAGGTTAAGCTATCCTTATCATATGGAAGCAACTGATTATCAGGATTACAGTATATGACCGGTATGTGCTTGTTCATGTATCGGAATGTGACCCGGTTAAACGCCGTTTGTTGTAAAATATCAGTCGCGGGTCTTGTGATGTTGGTGAGTACAATCAACTTTTCAGCGATCCGTCTTCGTTAAACTTAATTGCAAAAAGATCTATGACTATTTCCTGACGTTTGGCAACGAGGTATGTGTTGACCCAGAGTACATTCTGATTGGATTGTTCCCACGAGGACGTCTTAGGTTGAGTTGGTATGGAGCTCGAAATGGAGTATGATGAAAGTCCTGTATTTCCTGTCGCGCTTTTCCGCTTTTATTGATCTGCCCATCGTCGTCTCCCGTACGTGGCTTTCCTCTGGCCCATGGACCCGTGAGATAATTTCTGAAAAGGCAATGTGGCTCCGGGGTTATACGAGCACGTACGTTTTTTCCTCCGACATCGTGTCAAACAATTGCATAATGGACGCATCTCATTTCGCAGCCACGGGTGTGCTATGTTCTGTTCTGTACGACCTGTGGTAGGATAGCGCCATTTCGTCGTTTGAATCTCGATATCGATCTGCCTTCAACAGGTGCCGCATTGCTTAATTTCGGCTCAGCAGAGCGCAAGTTCCGTTCAAATGCAATCACGCACCGTTTTGTGTATTGACGAATGCCTCTGCTCAGTTATTTTGATTTGGAGAACGTACGCTCTCTGGGGCAATTCGCAGAGAATCTTGGTCTTTCTGCTGACAGTCCTCAGTGTGTGTTGCTCTTTATCACATTTTCTCGGACTGTGAATGTCGTAATGACCCGGCGACTTGCTGTTTACAGGTTGTCTACTGCGGGCTGATTGTCTGCGTTGGCATCTACCTGCATTCCATGCAATGTAAGTTGAATCGACGACTTTGCCGTATCTAGCTCTTGACAATGAATTGGGCCGTCTCCATCCGACCAGTCGGCAAACCCCCGTTAAATTCATACAGTGCTGGGTGACGAAATCGAACAACATCATTTTCGTAGGCTATGCGCTAGTGATGCTAGCGGAAACAGGTCCCTCTTTTTCGGCTTTGATTCGGACCCACTTTGCTAATCGGCACGCTCGTGGATAGTCATCATGGCCACGACGATCTGGATCGGATTTAGGAGGCATAGGCACAGCCAGAACGAACTTGTCAGGACGTTGTATCGAGACGGTATTTACTACTACATATATATCTTCTGTGGGTCGTTCGTTTCATTTGTGCCTTGCACCTGGACCATTGGCTGACAGATAGACACACTTCTCCTTCTATCGAGTCAGTTATTTCAGTCGCGAACATTATCATTAGCATCACCGGCCCGTAATGCTCTCTACTTTCCCTAATGAATTTCTTCTGATGTTCAACCCGAACGTAGCAAGAACTAGTCGACGCTATCAACGGGTTGGTGTTTCTGCCCCGAATTATTCCTCCACCCTTTCCTGCAGCCATCATCTCTCAGCATGTTCTTTTAGGTATCAAAGTGCTCTGCACAGTATCCTGGCGACTCGAATCATCTTGAATGTGCGCCGCGCGGCTCAAGCCGAAGGAACTTTAACTTTGAACACGAAGATATCGGAAATCGGGTTTCGACGCAGAGATACTTATATCGACACCGGCACCCAATGGCATACTAGTAGTGATATCGCCGTGTGGAGTAGCGAGTTGTGAAGGCCTTGGGAGCCGGAAGTGGATGCCCTTTACCCAATCGCGCCGAGAACGTTAGGAACTTCTTACTTATAACTATGTGTGAATGTACAGTATATAATTTAATCAGAAATCAGGATACTTGCAGGCAGGGACCCTTATCCAGACTTTGACTGAAGGGTTTGATGGGGAATTAAGTATTGCCTTTCGCAGAAAAGCCGGGTCAAGTGGACAAATGGCTATGTGGACTGACACGCTGCGACTATTGAGGTTTCTGCCAAGGACAAGTACCCGTGGCTTCGGGCATATGCTGTCTTTTAGATACTAGAACCGTTCCGTGCTAGGATGATGACATAGCAGGTCCGTTGAGCACCAGAGGAACGACGAGTACTGTTCTAGAACTTGCAATGCTGTTGGGAGAAGTCACGAGTAACTAACTATACACACCGCGGACGAAATTGAGGATGTTACAGTAAGCTGGACCATCCTGATGCATGATAGACAACGTCAAAAGGAACCTGTTATTGCAATTCAAGGGTCCGTCAAAGACAGCGCTACACAGTGGCCGATAGGAATGAAGAGTATCAAAAACAGGGGTAATAAGAGAAGCATAAAAAGCGCGACAACAAAGCACAGCATCAAAGTGCAAGGTAACATCCGATGAAACATACGACAGCAAGGAACAAAGCCTTCCAAAGCGGTGAATTGGGAAGAAAGCACGAAGTCTGGATTCAGTTTGCAATTTCCGCGTATTGTGTGACGATCTACAGAGGAGAGAAAGCGTTCGCGAGGGGACGATGCGACGATAGCATATGGAAAACATTGAGGTGGAACGGATTTCGAGGATGAGGAAAGCCTGGAGTTATTAGACATATCAGGATGAAATAAATGAAGAATTGAGGAACATGGCAGTGAAGTTCTTGCGTGATTTGGGCGGCGATTTGGATGTTCAAGCCAAGTTGGCAAGCCGTTGTGCTAGCGCCTGCACTAGCTGCGCTTCGACGCCGAATTCGCGAGCTATATCCGCCAAAGCGCCTCCACTATTTTGATCCCCGTTGGCCGAGGGAGAATTGGAGTAAGACTTTCTATTGCTCGCGGCAACCGCGGCAACTTGGCTAACAGAGATTTGCCCACGAGTGACGTCAGATCGGGGGGTATGGGGCTCGCTGTCAGCTGGAGCAGGGGTATCGCTGGAGTCTAATTTCGATGGTTCGGCTGGAGAAACGGGCAATGACAGCGAGCGGCCTAGTTCGATCATTTTGATGACTTGCTGAGAGGTAAACGCTGGAAGTGTGTCACTCCTTGTGCTTGGATGAAGATACACAGCAAATACCTCTGCAGTTCATTCCAGTGTTCACAAGCTCCATGACGAGTTCCACGGTGTATTCGGCATCCTCAGTGCTTGATTCTTTGACCCGAGTGTGGAGAATCTGGATGGCAGCTGGATAGCAAACAAACTTAGTCCTATGGCAGAACGTAGCTGGGTATCAGCTTACCGTACGCGACGTCTAGATAGGGCAATTGATCAGTCATAAAACTTCAGCAACCACTGATCAACGTACCGTATAGTAAGTCTCGGACATTAGAACACCAAAAAACTCGACTGTCAACGTCAACTGGGAACTTGCACAGAATACTGATAAGCGAATGGAATGGGAGACAGGGGACCTTGAGGAAGTGAGACTTGGCAGAAAGTCAGTTTGCAAAAATCGCGGAGGCAGGATCAGTGAGACATACATCAGGTGCTCGAATGAGTTGAAGTAAGCCTGTCAATTCTGCTTCTCCCAATAAGCCACCCTCAAGAGCAGTAATAACCCTTGTGCTATCTAGCTTAGCTAGAGAAGGCCTTGATCCATCAAATGACCCTTTCCAGTTGGGGAATAACTGGAAGCGGTTGAAGAGTAAGCAGGCTGGAACGACAAAAATTGCAACTGCTTACATCGGCCATCAGCTCTTCTTGGCTGCTTCTGGTTATTGTAACGCCTCTAGCTCTTTTTCCTTTGCCGAGAATACTGCTTCGTTCTCTCATTTTCTTTATCTTTTTGCTGCCTGAGGCGTTCTCTGGTAGTCCGCCACCTTCTCCTCTGAGAATCTTTCCAGCGATCGCAACTTCGCTGACTTCAACATAGGCATGACTCATCGTTTTGCCCCTTGAATCCAGCAGCACATGAACCCGCTCAACCGGCTGCTGCAACCATGCCTTGATCTGAGGAGGCGTGATATCCTGGAGTAAATGCAGAAAGTCAGTGGAAGTTAGTTTCGATTTCAGGGGATGCTCACCCAAGGAACATTGTCAATTCTTAGGACAACATTCTCTTCGTACCTGCGTGAGGTTCTTTGAGGTATCTCATCGGCGGTCAACCAGCTCTCTTGGCCTCCGGAACTCCCGTCTTCGCTAACGTATACCACCTGCTGCTCGGGTTTAGGGGTACTGGCTCTGACGCCCTCGAGACCCAATGCAAATTCGGATGCGTTATCCAGTCCATCGACGCTCTTGCCGCTGCCCGGCGACGAGAAAATAGGATCCATAAAGCTTTTTCCTATCATATCGCCTCCAGAAACCTTCACCTGGTTTGGTACGGCTTTCGGTTTTGCGTTCATCACGAGCTTGAAATCAGCGACTTTTGTCTTGCACACAGCGCACTCCATATCCTTCTCGCCAACGATATTAAGAGCACTTGTAAGGCATGTCGAACACAATGGGTGGCTGCAGGGGACGAGGACAGCCAGAGTGGGGGGATTTGTAGCTAAGCAGACAGAACAACCGTCATTAGCAGCGGCTGTTGTAGCGGGCGAAGAATTGCGGGATTCAGGCTCAACGACTTTCTTGTCCACAGAGACGGGGCTATAACGGGGAACTGGGGCTGGAACGGGAACCCACGCAGGGCTAGCATTGTAAATGCCATTTCTGGGACGTGGAGCATCACTAGCATACAGCTGGTACTGATCGAAGGGCGGCGGCAGCTGGTCATGACCCACGGAGTTCTGTCGTTGAAAGTGATGTTCTACGCTTTCCGAGATGCTGCTGAGCACATGCCCATTGAAAGGGTCGCCGAACAAGGGTGGCGTCGGAAGAGGGAATTGTTGATCATGGGGAGCCAGTAAGGGTAAAGAATGCGGCGGGTAATTATACGCATTTTCATTGGCGTCCACGTTCTGAAAGCTTGGGCCAAAAAGCGGGATTCCAACGTTGCTGGTATGGGGATATTGCCGGTCATGAGTTTCGTATTCATATTCGTAATCATTTTCGTCAATGTCAAAGAGATTAAGAGAGGTGTCCATGTTTAAGCTATTGTTCAGGGCATTCATAATTTGGGATCGCGTTTGGAACTGAAATTTTGGGCCTCGGCATGTAGCGGTTCAAAAAGTAGGATAAGAACTCACCGCGCCAAAGTCTTCCCTCCTCGGTCGTGCAGGATCCGTGAAACTGCCTTTTAACTTAAGCTGCCTCGCGACGATTCTATTCTGAGGAGGCGTCGACATCAAATCATTCTGAGATTGGTTAAGTCGCCGGGTCACGAGTGGAGAAGGCGGTAACACCGGACGGTTGCCTCTGAGGACGGTGGGGGAAGAAAGTGCGCGTGATCCCGGCAAAGGCGCTTGAGATTGGGCGCGAGGCCTCGTATTTTCGATGGCTCGTCTCTGACTCAACAAGAACGCTGCAGGGAGCAATGCTATCATTTGCCCATGAGTTGACGAGAAACTTCATAAACACGTCGTTGCTCACCTTCCTCTGTAGTAACGAGTCCTGAATCATTTCCTGCCTCAGATAACGTCTTTTCGCTGGCTATATGCGTATCAAACAGGACGTCAAGATGTCAGAACTAGAGTCAGGACAGGTCGTTACCTTCATCGTCGCCAAAATGAGAGTCCTCGAGAGAAGGCATAGTCTTTGGACCATTCTCATTGGCACGCGACCGCCAGTTCTCGGCAATATCGGCCAGACTGTGATCCCTCCCGCTGTCGTCAGCACCGCACTTTGACATGTCGAGCGAGAAGAGACGCTTGGCGTTGAGGCCTACATGATCAGGCGTCGTCAACGTCGACGAACCTCCGGAACCAGAGGAGCCGTAGGAGCGAAGGCTCAAGGGTGTGTAGGGGCTTGCAGGGGTTATCGGCGATCTATAGTACGATTGCGACGAGGAGTATCGGTGGTGGGGACGCGGAGCTGAGTGACGCTGAGGGGTTACTGGCTGGTTTCTACTGGATGTCGAGCGGGTCATCGCGGGCGACGTCGGGACTGAGTAGCTGGGCATGGCAACCAGCGACAACAGCAATTCGTGGCTCAAGTCGAACCAGTCACTCAACGCGACCTGTCACTTTCATTGTCACGTCACGCTTGTACGCGTCCAATCATGTGACTTTTCCGTCTCCACGTCGGAATTCGAGTGCTCACATTGGATTCAGACAATGGAACTCATTTTTGAGCCCAAAGACGCTATCTCTATGCTCGTATCACAGGATGAAAAAGAGGATGCCCAAATATCGCCTTTCGCCAGCACGTAAAGAAAAAGATCTAGGTGGGCTCAACGGAAGGCTGTGTCACATGACCTATGCTCAGTTCCTTCAAAAGTTACAGCCGTCGTTGTTAGTAGTTTTGGGACCCAGGTAACCGTGCAAAATTTACTTCACCGCCCATATGCAACTGGCTTCGAATCACCTGATCATCGCAGTATCCACCACTGGCCCTTCAAAGCATGGACTTCATTAAACAGCCATGAACTTCAGAGATTTCCCAATCGAGGAGCTAGCGAAAATTCCCGGTCCAATAACTCTCACATTGCCTGACGGCAGGCGCATCCAGACGTTCCTGCCCTTAGAAACGCTGCACACTTATTTCGCCTTCTGCTACAATCACTATGTAGCGTCAGGCGCTCTGCGGCTGCTAGAAGACTCTATCCAGTTTTGCCTTGCCGCCGTACGGAGCATAACTCCGGGAGATACTGATCTCCCGACTATCCTCGATGGACCATCGTTCGCGTACTTCGCGCGGTACAAGAGGCTGAACGAACCACCTGACCTGGATAAAGCCATCAAATATCAGGAAGCCGCAATCAGCTGCACCAACCCTGAAACCAAGCAAGAGCTGGCTGTCAGACATACAAGAGTCGCCGTATCCTACCTGGATCGCTTCATCAGGTTTGCCGATTTAAACGACATGCATCACGCTGTCGAACACCATGCCACAAGTATTCGTGCGACCCCGCTTGGTGACCCCGAGCTGTCCAATAGATTATGGGACTTGGCTGCCAGACATGACGTACTACATCACCGGCGAGGTCATGCATCAGACCTCCGAAATGCTCTCAGATTTTACCACGCGTCTATCGAAGGCTCTCTGCCGCACCTTCCCATGTTAGTGAACAGGTTCCAAACGCTAGCCAACATATCGAGACCTCTTCATAGAGGGCGGAGACGTGACTGCGCTCCGAACTGCTATGCATTATCACCGAAGGACTGTCGTTCTTTCTCCTCTCGGCACTCCGCAACTACCCAGCAGACTTGACAACCTCGGCCATATTTACAGGGATCGTTACCGACGATTCGGCAATTTGACCGATCTCTACATTGCTATCAAATTTGGCTTAGCAGCTATCAATGCTGCAATGCCTGGACGATGGATCTTACAAATGTACAGCAGAATCTTGCCGTCTCGTATCGTGACAGGTTCGCGAGACTTGGGGATATCGAGGACCTTCAGAACATCATGCTTCACAGCCAAGCCGCTCTGATCGGCACACCTCCCCTTCATCCACAGTTGGGCAGAAGGCTGCAGACAATGGCGACGGCCTATCGGGATAGATACAAGAAGCTTGGTGATTTGAACGACTTGGAAAGCGCACTTGATTATGACAATAGAGCCGTCAATAGCACTCCGCCCAATCATCCTGATCTGGCTGGGAGGCAACAAAACTTGGTCACGACATACTGGGAACGATATCTCAGGCTAAGCGACGTCTCCGATTTGAGAAACGCCCTTCGCGTCGCCAAATCGGCTCTAACCAATACGCCTATTGGACATCCCGCTAAATCAGGAAGACAACAAAACTTGGCCCTCTTGTACATTGATTTGTACCAGGAGCTCAAAGATCCGGATGCCTGTGAACTGGCTATGAAACATAGTCGAGATGCGTTGCTTGGCACTCAGCCAGGTCATCCTGACCAACCAAGAAGGCAGCAAGTGTTCGCTCTCGCCTGCGAACTGAAATATAACGAGACGGGAAACCTAGAGGACTTGAATTTGGCGATCACTCACTGCCAGGACGCAGTGGATAATACACCACCTGGGCATGCGGACGGGGCGCGCAGGAAGGCGACCCTAGCCGTACTCTACAGGAACAGGTATATTCGAGAGCGTGATAAGATGGATCTGGACAAGGCGCTCCGTTATGGCACTGAAACCGTCGAGGAAACGTCTAAAGACGATGTTATCTACGCTTCAATGCTCTCACAACTAGCACACTCCTTGACCGCCGTCTTTGAACTAAAGGCAGACCCGTCTGCATGGGATGAAGCAGTATCTTTACTGAGACGGGCTGCCGAAGCACCGTCTGCGCCACCCCGGGCCGTGTGGCATGCTGCCAAATTTTTGTCCGGAACGCTGAAGAAGGGCATTGCCCGCAGCCCCGACACCGTGCTAGCGATATACACGGCCGCCTTTGCTGTCCTACCAGATCTCTTATGGATCGGGAACGCACTCAGGACTAGGCATGACTTGATTCCTACCCACGCTGTCGTCCAAGTCACTTCTGCGGCAGCAGCAGCAGCTCTGGAACTCGACAACGCCCCTAAAGCGGTAGAATTCTTGGAGGGCGGTTTGTCCATTACGCACAAACAAGGATTGGGAGCTGAGCAGTCATGATGTAGTGCTGCATGCGACCCTGCCAACCCAAGCCAACTCGTTGGAGCGGCTATCGAGGCAGTTACAGCTCATGCAAAACAACCAATCTGATCTCCTCGACAATCCGCACCTCATCACCATCCAAAGGAAACAACTGATCCAAGAAATCAGGCAACACGAACATTTTCATGACTTTCTGCTTCCGCCAAGTTGGCGACACCTTTCAAAAAGCTGCTGAAAATGGACCCATCATCATCCTCAACAGCGCGCGCTCGAGATCGGACGCTATTTGGTCCTGCACCCTACCAAAGAGCCTGTTTCTATTGCACTGGAGGGCGTCTCCCCGACGAAGCTGCGAGGCATGGCGGAGAAATTGAAAGCCGCATTGAACAATTATTCGATCCGATCAAGAGAGCAAAGGGAGAGTCAAAACAGACATGGACGACTACAGGTTCCTACGGCGCCGAACCAGAAAAAATGATGCAGGAGGTGGTCTCGTGGCTATGGAATGCCGTCGTTGACCCGGTGTTTGGAGCATTGAAATTGGTGAGTGCGTTCGTGATATTCAAAGCCATGGCTCCGACGCTCACTGGTCTGAATCCAGCATGGAATCGAAGGAGGAAGAATATGGTGGTGTCCTTCTGCCGAGTTTACTGATCTTCCGATCCACGCTGCAGCGCCCGCCGACAGCGGATTCATCCATACACATTCACTCTCGAGGCGCTGGTACGCGCGCGCCAGCAGCACCATGAACACCGACAGCTCCAGCTCCAGCTCTCATCCCGCCACCGCACCCAAAACATCAGAAAAAATGACCGCAGTCGGCGTCACGAGCCTACCCAGGATGCGCACATCTCCACCGCTGCCCTCCGTCGCGGCCGAGATGGCATGCATATCCGCCGAGCTCTCCACCGTCTTGGACGCTATGGAGCTCACTCCTGACGGACACAGCCACCGTCGCGAACGTGCTCGCCGGCCTCCTCGCGTCCGAGTGGGTCCATTTCGCCTGCCACGGGCTGCAAGACCCCATCGAGCCGCTGAACAGCGGCCTCGAGCTGTACGACGGGCGGCTGACTCTCGCGGAGCTGATGAAGGCCACCAGAAATGCCAGCACCACGGCCGGTGGCGGAACGAACTCGCAGCCCGCGCCCTTGCGTAAATTCGCGTTCCTGTCTGCATGCGAGACGGCCACGGGCGACGTGAGGCTCACGAACGAGGCGATGCACCTCGCTGGCGGTTCGTCCCTAACGGGTTCTTGAGCGCTATAGGCACGCTCTGGAGTATACCTGACGCGTACGGGCCGCAGATCGCGCGCGTAGTCTATAGTCGGATGTTCAACGGCCAGCGCCTGCTGCGCCTCTAGTCCAGAGCCAATCCTTCCTTTGGAGAAAGGAGATGGCGCGAATTATGGTCCTTCTTCGACTAGTCCAGATGTGACCGCAGCGGCTGAAGCACTCCAGTGCGCGATCTCAGAACTGCGCTACAAAGGAGCACCTCTGCACCAATGGATGCCATTCATTCATATTGGTATCTAGCCCCAACGCAGAACATTTGCAATTCAATTCACATTGTTTTCATATTCAAGACAAGCCTTCTCAAATTCTACGCGCCAATAAATACGCATCGTGTGGAAAAAAAAAAGGTCGACGAGGGAATAAAAACAAACAAGGAGCGAGTACGCCAGACATATGCACTACACATACAAATTCTTTCGTATTTGTATTAAGCGTCCACTTTGTGGGCATAAGAGCGGAGAGAGAAAGGGAAAGGAGGACTATGAGAGGTTTAGGGAGCGGCAGTGAGTGGGAGATATGAAGATAGTGAAACAGAACATGTATGTACAAGAAAGGGCGAAGGAATAGATTACCCCAGGTCTCAAATGGCAGAAGCGCAAGAGGGGAGAGGAATTAGAAGGAGTAAACGGAAATATGACCTGTCGCCAGTTTGATTCCAACACCTACTCGGATTATCAGACAGTGCCGTAAGGAAAAACAGAAATGCGACTGACCCAAAAATGGAATCTACAAACCACAAAAGAAACCGCTCATAGTTCAGTACTTCTTCCCCAGACTCAAGCTCCTCATGCTCTCCTCCAAGATCTCCGTGCACGAACACTTCTTCTCCTTCCTCTCCTTATCGCCGCACATCGCCGAGAACGAAGACGACGTGCTCGTGGAGCCAGAGACTGCTGGCGCATCCACGTCCACGACGCGCACGACGGCCTTGCCCTCGAGGACTTTGCGCACTTTCTCTGCATCCCACGGCTTGAACG
>SJRY01000025.1:0-22773 GCA_011319805.1 Macrocybe gigantea | reverse complement strand
GGTAGTCGTAAGACTAGAAATGAATGTGATCGGGTAATGGCGCATCGAAGAGAAGAGGCACTCGCCTGCATGACCTTTGCTTGGAACTAGGTCGAAATCCCAGCAGGACGAGTATTCGTCGCCTTCGGATGGTGTTTAGTTGTATAGGATACTTGAAGATTTATTCAAAACAGCTCACCATCGAGATCGCCGCCACTGCTCATTGAGGGTGCGCATGATGGCCGGGTCTAGCTACAGAAGCGAAGACGATGCAGTCGACGAGGTGGACGAGCTTGTCGTTGTGGACCGCTCGCAGCTTCAAACAATCACCTGTCTGAAAGCGATCAGAATCCGCCCATAGATAGCCTTGCATACTGCGAACCTGGATGTAAGCAAGGGTTTCGAACAACGAGAACGTCCCCGTGGATAGGCGTGGAAGGGCCTTGACGACCTGTCACGATACGAATGTGGACCTCCCCTTCCTTCAAAACCTGAAAAGGATCGCAAACACCAAAAAGCCGACGTGACTGTCGACGAATGCGGGATTTGCCTTTCCACGGTCGTTCTAAAGCCCGCTATTTCAGCACGCTGAGCTTTTGAATCCCTTTCACAACGTCCTGGTTCTCGATTCCGTCGAGAAGCACTCTTTCAGCCAAGGAATATTCACCATGGCAGGATAAAAAGTCGATGGCTTTGACAGGGTTTTCGTTGCGTCGGATATCCAGTCGAAGTATTGGCGCTGCTTCTCCAACAACTTGTCATCGCTAATGCCGAGGCTGGACAAAAGGACGATGACGTCGTTATTGAGGCGGCCGTAAGAGTAGGCTTTGAATAGTTGACGACAGAAAAGGTGTTGTCGGACGTTGCAGTGAACTTTTTCATGCTCTTCCTGAACTCTGCCAGATGCTTTTCCCCACGTCCAATTGAGGGGAGCATCAAGACGCCCTTGTAGCCACGATATCTGCAGATATACATGAGTAAGTCTTGACCTGGATATATCCAGGGATACAATATGGGACCTGATTTGGAAAACGGTAGGCGTGTATCTCGCGCCTCGGAAGATGATCTTCTTTGCTTTGCTAACCTGAACGGCGAGCCTCCTCGAGATGAGCCCGCATCCATCGGAAAAGATTTCGTCTCCTAATTGGATATCCGGAATGTCCGCTACGTAGCGAGGGTCAAGCTGCCAGTCCAGTTGAGCTTCAGAGAACAAAAGTCCGATTCGCTTAGCGCCTGAAAAAGGCAGTCAAAGTGTTGGGGCATGTTCTGGGAAACGCTCTCGACCGCCGCTCACGTTTGGCGACATTCATAATGCGACCGAAATCTCCCATAGCATATATTCGTTCATCGAGCTCCTCATCCGTGTCGGCCTGGCGTAAATAGCAAGACCTTCCGCGCTGGATGACATGAACGTAAGCACAAGTCAGAGTCATACGTTCGGATGGAAGTAGAGGCGCGTACGAGTTGACTGTTGCTGTGATGGTAGAAACGGTACTGAACTCCGTTCGGAACAGGCCCTTTTGCATCAGACGAGTTATGTAGTTCTGCGTGTCACGAAGGGTGGCATCTTCGAATCGCAGGTTACCAAAAGACGCGAGGATGAATTTTGACGGATCGTCGGCGCGCAGAACGCGATTCTCGGAAAATCGCTCGATTTGCAGAGCAATTTCCTGTCCGGTGAATATGATCATCTTCCGTGCATATGGCGGCGGTTGTTGGGAAGCTTGATCGCTGTAGGTGGAACCTCGAAAATCCAGGAATCGTCGTCTTTCGACGGGTTCTGGCGGAGGACGGTCTTCATAATCGGTGTAGCAATGCAAGGCGGTGGACGGCTGATGAGAGGTTGATAAGGAAGTCCGCCAGCGCTTGAGAAGCCCCGTTCTTCTACTGCGCAGCATCAGAAAGCTTCCATGATACTCCTTGCCATATTATGCACCAAAAATCGCTGCTCGTCGTCGGCCCATCGGTGAGTGCTAGACGAATCTCACAGTCGTACAAGAGTTGGGACGAAAACAATGCGTAAACTCAGGCCACAGGAAAGACGACGCTATGCAGAGCGCTCGCTCAAAAGCTAGGTTTAAACGATTCTGCCGTGGTGTTTGAGGTGGCACGCGAGGTCATGAGAGACCAAGGATACACACGCAAGGACGTCGGACGGCTCGACATGCAAATCGCCATTATGGAGGCCCACGTATGGCGTGAGCTGGAGAGGAAGGACAGTGCCATCCACCTTTGCGACAGACGATCCATCAATAGATCCGATCGTGTACGACGATGCTGACGGCGCCTGATGGCGAAGAAGCGAAAAGAGACGAGACGCGCTCGTGAACTCTCCGGCATTCCAACGCGTTCTCCCTCTTTATCAGGACTCCTATTCCACGTTCGTCTTGATGGCCCCGGTGCCGGAATGGCAGGTAGATGATGGCGTACGCTCTCTGGAGAGCCAAGAGGAGTGTTTCGAGTTGTTTCGAGCAATCTTGAAGGAGTTGGGGATTCCGTATCGAGAAATGGGACCGGACATGAGACGATTGGAAGAGCGAGTGTCGACTGCGATGTCTTTGTTGAGGCTTTGAGACTGAATCAATTTCCTCAACTGACATACTAGCAACGGTCTAGTGGTTTGGTTATCCTCTTGGTGCTTCTCTTTTTGTCGTTTTCAAGGTTTACCCACCTTATCTTGAGCGCAGCATCATGCCACAGTCATGCGGAACAGGGACAGTAACTGAGATCAAACGACAGTTGCGTACAGACGCGCCAAATTGTGCCGGGCGTTGGCGGCGCCAATACCTAGCATCGTTTTTCCGTAGGTCTACGTCGACTCGGCAGGGTGGCAGGCATGCCCAGTGACTGCATAAAAAGAGGGGCAGCATCTACCATATTTCTCAATGCCAACTTGAAGAATGCCAGCTACCATCAACCAAGCCAAACGTGTTCTCGTTACCGGCGCGACCGCGGGCGTAGGCCGTGCCCTGACCCTCGCCATCGCAAACCTGCCCCATCGCCCAGAGGTGATCGCGTTGGGCCGTCTGCAGGAGAGGCTGAAGGAGCTCTCCGAGGCGCACGGTCTGAAGACGGTCCAAATGGACTTGGACACGGATCACCTCTCGACCAAGACGTTCTCGGAAGACCCGCTGCGGCGTTTCCCCGAGGTGAGCTATCTGCGCTTACCACACACTGCGTCTTGTCGACATATCTCAAAGCAAGCCCTCGAGCTCTAGCGATATCCCGACCGAAAATTTGATTGACCCCCGATTCGCAGAGATCACCAGCAAATTGAACACCAACTATACGTCGACCGTCTCCCTGATTTCCTACTTGATGCCACACTTCTCCAAACTTTCGGTAAGCCATCCCGATCGTATAGGCCGACTACAGTTCCTGGTGACCCGCATGTCAGGCCCAAGGTCGAGAGTGCTTCTTTATCCCCATAACCTCGGCACTCAACGTCCTCGAAATCATACCTCCGTACGTTCCCTATCCCCACTTGCCTCACACGCCATGCGCACTCTCTCCCTGACAAACTGTTTCTGCACAACAGGCTCGTCGAATCCGAACTCCATGATCGTACGTTTGCCTTGTTTTCTTCTCCATCGCCATGCTCAGGTCAGATATTGACAAGTCGTTCGAGACGCGCAGCCACGAGGTACGTCAATGTGGCGTTCTTTCTAAATTCGGAAGCCGTGTTTTCTTTCTTCTCCGCTCTGTTATTGCTTTGTTTTATAGTATCCCTCTCCTTCGTTTCATTCTTCGCTTTCTTCTTTTACTGGAGCGAATTGGTGCTACAAGTCATTGAACTAATGCTGGAATTTCTCCCCTCTAGTTCATGACGACCACGGCATGTGCGTTCTTCAGAGCTTGAACTCACCCTGCCATTTCGTTGTGCTGCATGCTAACTTGGTGCCTCCAGAACCCCCAAAAACAGCCCGAGTGACCGATAGGGTGCCTACGAGGGCGTTAACCTTGGCAGTCACAAGTGTGGGTGCGAAACATGATTAGGTCGAATCGCGATTGCGATAAGGTGTGAGTCCGAGTCGATTGATTGCAGTCGCATCGGCACGTTAGATGCATGCACAATGAGCGTCATGATGCGATTAATCAACGCAGACTCCAGCGTTATCGCCGAGCCTGATACAGATGAAGGCAGGAATACCATCAGAGGCATGCAAGGTTCTCGACAACCGAGTACCGTGTTTCGAAACTTGCTCCACATTTCTGGCGTCCTCGAGTCCGCGTTCTCGATGAACGCCAAATGCGAAATCTGCTGGAATTCACATCCTGTCACCGAGTTTGCGACGTTCGACTTTCCATATGACCGTTGCGGTACATACAACCTCTTGTTTCATCCTTATTCAGCGTTTCATGAGCACGACACCTCGTGAAGTACCAAAATTCCGCACCAGACGCCATTCATGCCGTCTCCTGCTTCGATTCGCTCAACGTCTCTGGTCATGTACAACGACCTGCCATTAAAGGTGCATCTCTTGAGCAAAGCCGGTTTCTCAAGGCAGGTTCGTTGTTTCGCTTTCTAGCATTTTTTTCCTCCATGCGCCTGTTTTACTTTCTAGCGCTTGTCGCCATCAAAGGCTCTCTATCCGTCGTTTGCGCCTCCCCTCCGCTGTGGCGTCCACAGTTTGACAGCGCGCAACAAGCACTTTTGCTGGAGCAAAGTTCTACCGATAGCAACTTCAGGCCGCCTCTTGCATGGCAGCCCATCCCGATACGAAACTCGAGAGGGAGAACCGGAGCTCAGCATCCACGTCCGGGACCGCCACGTCCCCAACGTCTGCTTCCACCAGTGAAGGGTGATGATCCATTCATCGGGCTCCTGACGCCGTTTCCGAATCTCCCTGTGCGGTAAGCCCACCCTTCCTATTGAATTTATCGCGTCGTTGAACATGCACGTCTTGTCTGAACTAGATGTCTGCATGACACTATGAAGCAGATGCCGGGGACGTTCACGGCCGAGGAATGCATGAGTAGACTGACAGACACAGCATGGGGGTACGTGAAGCCGGATGGCGGGACCTATTGCATAAGCTACAGGAAGCTGCAGATGCTGTCCCAGTGCGAAACGCAGAAATTTAATGCTTTTGGGCAAAAGAATCCTTGCTATGAACCGAGATGTGTGTTATTATTCTCTTTCTAGTGCAATGTTCCGTCGTCGAGACCGTTTAGGACATTGGAGATGTTGAAGACGAACCAAGGTATCCAGGCTGGGAATCCTGGGCCGTACGAGGGAGTATGGCATTATGCATACCCAGGCGATACTAGAGCTGTATTTGTCGGGGGACAATAGCTAGCATACCATGCATCCCATACCTGCCAGATCTGAATTGTCGTGAGCGGGAAGTGCTCATCTCTGCTCGACTCGAATTGTTGACCCACTCTTGTGGAACACGTGTGTTGACCAGATATCTGCGCCACATCAAACATAACGTTGTTGGTCTCTTTCTCAAACCTTCTTTTCTGCATCGCCCCAAGTACGTCTGCCTCGTTTTCCACACGCGTGGTAGCTAATTTTCCATACATGTTGAAGAGGGAGTCTCGCACTCTCAGGATCACCGTTGTGTAACTGCATCTGGGCAAGAAAGCTGCTTCTTCTCTGCCACTTCAAGCATCAAGTCTCTGCCTCGTTTTCCATCTTAGCACGCGAAGTGCATCATAACGATTCACAATACCCAATTTTGATTAAACGTTGGCTCCTGACGGCGAACAACTGCTGTCCGTGTGCCGTACACATTGATCGGTCGCCTCGCCGGGTTTCGCATCGCGTCCCAGATTCCTCTTCCACATCTCCGTATGTCTGTTCCACATCACGTCCTGCATGCCTCGTGGCTAATGTGAGCATGTATGTCGAAAAGTTTCGCAGTCCGATACAGCATTGGGGTGACGCGTCATGGCAAACTCTTCGGAAAACGCAGAGGAACTCGCGCTCGCTGACGACGCTGAGCGCTTTTTTGTGAGTATTTAAGGACCTCATAACGATGGGGAGAGGACACTCATCTCCACTCACGCAAAATGTCTGGAACACACAAGAAGCAATCATCCGCCATTAGTGTTGCCACCTACGAGTATGATTCAAAATTCTACAAAGACAGGATGGACCAGTTTATGGGCGAAAACCTGGGGAAGTTGATTGATACCGCCAATGTCCTCATTGGCAACCTCGCAGTCAATGACGAGTTGAATCGATTCAAGAAGACCTTGGGCAAGACCCGCAAAGATATCGAGATGTCCCTTCACAAGATACTCGATGCAATGCTTTATCATGCAGAAGCTTCTGGTGGCGAATCTGCGAAGCGCTATGTGGCCGCTGCCATATGTGCTTGCATTGTCGAACCAAAGCCCGAGGACAAAGTAGATGACAGATGCAATAGTCCATCGACTTTGTACATGCTTCGTCAACTGGGGAAGACTTGGTTCACTCATTTTCTCTTTCCTTGTAAGCTCATCTATTATAGTTTTCATTCATTTCTGACATAACTTTTCATGACGACAGTCTATTTTTCCCATTCAGCACAACAAAACCAAACTCCTACCCCAATCGCTACGCCTTCTCGTCAAGAAACGACTGATCTGCTGAAAAGCGGCGTGAAATCCAGGAAGGCGGCCTTTAGAGAGGATGTGAGTATACCACGTGAATCTGCCGCAGCTTACAGATCGAGCTTCTTGCTTGCTGTAGCTTTTGCTCCGTGATGGCTATCAGTGTCTTGTGACAGGGATCATTGATAAAAGGCATCCAAAACTACTTAGAAGTCACAAAGTTGCGAAATTGGAGGCCTGCCATATTCTACGTCGGGCAGTGGTCAACTTTGATGAAAGTCGCAATGAAGATGCTGTAAGTGTCATGGATTCTTCTATGCAGTATCGCTTAACAACCTCATCATGGCAGTATAAATCGGCAATGACGACTTTTGATATTCTTCGCCACTTTGTTGCACTCCCAGAATCGACGCTAAAGGAAGTTAAAAGGCTGGTTGATGATCCATCCAATGGATTTCTACTGGAGCACAATGCACATGGTGGATTCGATGAATTTCTCTGGTGTCTAGAAGAGACCGAGGTGTGCAGTGTTAATTTATTAAACAAGGGATACCTTTAACTTGATATCTAGATACCAAATAGATACAAGATCAGAGTTTATGACCGCATGAACGGCATAAAAAGTCTGCAGATCCCAGATGCGTCCAAATTTGTGGAATTCAAGGATCACAGTAGCGAATTTTCCCCGAACCGCAGTGACGAAGGTCCGAGCACCGGAAAAAAAAGGAAGGAACGAGAGCTCTCAGTCCCTCTTCCCGACCCACGCTGGATCAGGCTCCATGCAGGCATAGCAGGTGTCGTGAACATGAGTGGGGCTGCCGACTTCCTGGAGGTTTGCAAGGACTATCGTGACGATGCTGAAGCTTCTCCCATCAGATCATGGGAGGAATTTGAGCGCCTGAGCGATGCTGAGGACTTTGCGAGCGCATTGCAGGAAGTGATGGTTAAGGTAACCACTCATTAATGATCCATGGCCATGTCATTACTCTGGCAAGGCATACCAACACCATACGGAAATGTCATGATTTTACTTGTAATGTGTTCAACATCTGTTTTTGCAATGAAATGATGTGGTTCAACTTTGTGGTCTATGAAGACATGGATGCCGAATCTCCCTCACTATCTGAGCCGTGGGATGCAGAATGTACGGCTCTTCGGAGAACAAGAGTCCGGTTTGTTTAGTGCCTGAAAAAGGCAGTCAAAGTGTTTGGGCATGTTCTAGGAAACGCTCTTGACCGCCGCTCACGTTTGGCGACGTTCATAATGCGACCGAAATCTCTCATAGCATATATTCATTCATCGAGCTCCTCATCCGTGTCGGCCTGGCGTAAATAGCAGGATCTTCCATGCTAGAGGACATGCACACATAGGCACAAGTCATACGGTCAGATGGGAGTAGCTATAAGTAGAGGCATGTACGAGGAGGTTGCGGCGGGGCCGGCTTTTTCTGGAAAGTGCCCGGTCGATGTGGAGCATGTAGATCATGCTGATGGTTATGTTTCCGTGTCGTCGCTCAGAGGCCTCTGAAAATGCTCACCTATGGTTCTCTTTTACCCTGGGAAGACGGCGAAATGTTTTCACGTGGCAGCACCCCTATTTGGAGTGTGACATCATACACACTCATGCCGAGGTACGTGTGGGGTTGCCGGTCCCTCGCTTTCAAAGCCTGCCGTGAGCCCGGGGAAACGAGATTAAAACCACAGACCGTACCGGCCTCCTACGGAAGAACCAATGTCCGATATCGTTTTTCCACGGGTGACGGGTATGTCCAGTGGCTGCATAAAAAGAGGCAGCATCTATCATACTTATCTCTCAATCCCCATACTGTACTTGAAGAATGCCAGCTACCATCAACCAAGCCAAATGTGTTCTTGTTACCGGCGCGACCGCGGGCATAGGCCGTGCCCTGGCCCTTGCGATCGCAAACCTGCCCCATCGCCCAGAGGTGATCGCGTTGGGCCGTCGGCAGGAAAGGCTGAAGGAGCTCTCCGAGGCGCACGGTTTGAAGACAGTTCAGATGGACTTGGACACAGATCACCTCTCGATCAAGAAGTTTTCGGAAGACCTGCTGCGGCGTTTTCCAGAGGTGAGCAGTCCGCGCGTCCCTCACTGCGTCTCGGCCTGTCATGAAAACGCATTTCGAAAACCAAGCTTGACGCCGTTGTGCTCAACGCCGGCGTTCAGCACGAGTTCGACCTCACAAAAGAGTTTGACTTGGCCAGTGAGTAGCCCTCGAGCTCTGGTGATTCCGATTCTCCCATTTCGCAGGAATTACCAGCGAATTGAACACCAACTATACGTCGATCGTCTCCCTGATTTCCTGCTTGATGCCTCACTTTTCGACACTTTCGGTAGGTTCCCGACCGTATAGGCCCACTTCAGCTCCTAATGACACATACTGTATGTCAGGCCCAAGGCCGAGAATGCTTCTTTATCCCCGTAACATCGGGACTGGCCATTCTCCCAGGTGCAATGGTCCCCAACTATTCCGCGTCAAAAGCAGCTCTGCACAGCTTCTGCGACTCGCTGCGCGTTCAATTAGAGGGCTCTCACGTCAACGTCCTCGAAATCATACCTCCGTACGTTCCCTATCCCCACTTGCTTCACACGCCATGCACACACTCTCCCTGACAAACCGTTTCTGCACAACAGGCTCGTCGAATCCGAACTCCATGATCGTACGTTTCCTTTTTTAAATCATTTTTTCTCCCTCCATCGCTGTGCTTACTTGGATCGCTTTTGGCATAGCGTATGGGACAACAGAGGCGCTGTCGGAAACGTGGATGACTCTGGACGACTTTGTCAAAGCGGTGATCGAAGGCTTGCAGAGAGGAGACACCACTATTGCCGTCGGAACGATACCAATGATGATCGCAAAATTCGAGCAAGGGAAACTCGACCTCGCTAAAAGAATCTTCCGCTCCTTCCCGAAGAAGACCGGTCTCGGCGTGCCTGTCGTCGAAGCCTCCAACGCCCAAGTTGTACCTATGTAGGACATTGTAACAGTCAGTAGGAACGGCGCTCAAATTCTTTGTTCAAATATTGGAACCAAGCTTCCATTCGCCGGGAAAATTGGATAGATTGATAACAGGGCGTGTAAATCTACTTGGAAAGGGACAAACAGGAAAGTGAAAGTGAAACAAGACAAACAATTCTTGAACGTTATATCCGCAAAATCAACTGCTTAATGCCTGACATCCAGAGCGCGATGTCGTCTGTTTGTGAGCCACGCGTCAAAAGGTCCAGATGGATAGCAAGCGCAGCAGGGCGGTCGTTTGCAGCCATGGCTATAAAATCCCAAATTGGATTAGTGTTACAAGCCGGAAGCGGTAGACAGCATACCTCTCGTTAGGACAACAAGCTGCTCAACAACCGACTTCGAAAGCGTTTCGCAGTTCAAGGCGTCAAACAGGGGATTAATACGTCGTTCCAGGTCATCGACAAGTCGTTTCTGTTGCGGCTGATTACCGGAAACGAACGCGTTAATATTTCTATTCGAAAAATGGACAAAAAGCCAAACGAACCGGTGTGGTTTGTCGGATTCTTTCGATATGCGATAAGATGATCTCATAGGCAGGGCGGACGGAATCTGGAATATGGCTCCTGTCGCCAGGGGCTGGGAAAAAAAAGGTTATCAGCATCTGGACATTCTCCGAATATCTAGAGAGCTCACGATATTTTGGGGGAGGCGGACCTGTGGGTTGGCGAGGGGCGGCGGGAGCACCAGCGCCAGCGCCGGTGCGAGGTGGTGGACCGCCTTGTGATGGCGGAGCGGTACCCATTGACGGAGGGCCAGGTGGAGGCCCAACTCTTTGCGCGCCTGGTGGCGGGGCGTACGGTCCCTGAGGTTGTTGCGCCGGCGGCTGGGGCGACGCCGATGGTCCATACGGTCCGGGCTGCTGTTGCAACGACACACCGTGAGCGAATCCACCTTGTGCTTGAGCCTGGCCACCCATCTGCTGCTGTGGGCGGGCATAGGGCCCCGCTTGCGACGGCGGCTGTGCCTGGCCATGCACACTTACATGGGACTGCGGAGGCGCATATTGGCTGGGAGTGGGCTGACGAGGTGGAGGGGGTGCTTGCGGAGACATCAGCCTCGCAGGCGGCACTATACCGCTAGTTTCGGATGCAGGTCGTGGAGGGGGAGGATACATGCTGCCAGCCGGCGGCGGAGGCAGGACACCCATGCGGTGGCCTTGAGGAGGTGGAGGGACGTGTCCCTGAACGCTCCCTGGCCGAGGTGGAGGCGGGAAGTTCGAAGCCTGTCCAGGGCTGTAAGGTGCTCCAGGAGACATCGAAGGCGACATGGCTGGCTGGTTGGGGAACGGAGATGTGATCGCTGCCGGCTTGTTCCCTGCAACCGGGCCACGAGATGACGTCCTCACGGCCGGCGCATCGTTCCAACCGCCATTCTCCTGCTTCTTGGGAGGCGGCACCATCTGGCCTGGCGTGGCATTCGCGGCTCTAGGTGGGGGCACCATGGTTGTGGGTTGTGGTTGATTTTGGGTTCTCAGATGAGGGGGTTGGGTCAGAGATGCCGCGGAGTTGTAAGTATTGCCCGTGTATGAAGGCGCGGCAGGAGCATAGAGAGTTTGTTGAGCCACAGCCGGCTGGCTGGGAACATACGACGTATTGACCGTCGACGGCGCAACTCCAGAGGTAGCTGGAGCATAGGATTGGAAGGCTGGTTGACTAAGGGCGGCTGGCTGCGAAAGCGCTGCTGGTTGGGTGGTGGCAGGGGTATAGCTGGGATAGCCTCCATAGGTGGCAGTGGTGGCAGGGGCTCTGGCAGATGTAGGAGCGGCCGAAGTTACAGGAGCACTCCGTGACGGCGTGGTTGCACCAGCAGCGACAAGAAGCCTCTCCCGCTCAGCGCTGAAATCAACACCTCCTGAACCCTTATAAGCGCTAGGCGTCAGCTTCAAAAACGTGATCGCTTCTTTCAGAAGACCTTGAGTGGTCAAAAGGTCCGCATACTCCAGGTACCTGTCATACAAACTAGCCAGCTTGAATGCCTTGACGGAGATCTCAGCCTCCGACGTGCTGGCGTCCTTGAGATCCGAATCCTCATATTTGGTCGCCGAGCGGAACACCGTGACCTTTTCAACGAAGGACTGTAGTGCAAGTACGTGCGCTGAGTACCGAGAAGATGATTTGTCCTCGTCGGCAGTTGCAAGGGTGTGTTCCTCCTCTGCGAGCTCATCGACCCAGATATTGACAAGTCGTTCGAGACGCGCAGCCGCCAGATACGTCAATGTAGCGTTCTTCCTAAATTCGGAAGCGGTGCTTTTGGTGTCAGGGTCGTCGGACTGGTCAGCAACCGTGTACTGGAATTCAAGCCTCCTTCCAAGCTCCTCTGCCAAACTAGCAAACTCCTCTTGGTTCGCAAACGTGCACAGGACGACAAAAATTTCCTGCCACTCTTGCAAATCCGCATTCTGGACAATATCAGCCAGGTCGTTGGTGACGATGGACTGGAACAATCGGAGGTACGGAAGTTGGGTCGTGCGCTTTTCGAAGTACGCTTTTTGAGTTCGACGCAAGAGTTCCGTCCCTCCACGGACAGCAAGAAGGATAGCGTCGGCAAAACGATCACAGGACAGGCAAAGCGAGACCGCAGACTCAAAATCTCCGAGCACCAGAGCCTTTGTCACCAGTCGGTCGGTCTCAGACTCATCTGCAGGATAGATCTTGAACGTGTTGCTCTTCATAGTCTCGGAGGTGACAGAAGATGGTCCAGATCCGATAGTCGCTGCGACGGAAGAGTCAATGCCGTAGTTGGATGCGGCACAAGCATGTTGCCTTGGGCAATAGAGTTGAAGAAATCCGCGCCGCCGTCCATCTGAGGCGTGCCAGGATCGGCGTCATCTCCGAACAAGCTGGGGACAGTAGTAGTTGATTCACTATCCGCCGCTTGGATCCCGCTCGTCGCATCAGAGTTGACGCTCGCGCTCACCTCCGACGGCGTCTTCTCCTCGCCGCTCTCGTACGTAGTTTCTTGGCGTTCGGGTTCTGCGAAAGATACGACTGGTTCATGTGGCTTGTCCGACACGACGTCGTCTTCTAGTGGCGATTTCATCGACAAGTTCTCAATGGCAGAGGTCTTCAAGTTTTCAACGGCTTCCGCAACTCGAGCCGCAATCTCTGTTTTGGAGAAGCCGAGCAGCGTGACAAGCTCATCACGGGAATCAGCCTTGTAAAGGCTGAGCAAAGCTCTCCATCCGGCTTTCGTTTTCTCCAAATCTTTGCTAGCCCTGGCTTCAGCAAATGTTTGCAGGGACTCCGATCCGCCATCGACGGCAGACTGCAGTTTTGTAGCGCGTTCCACGAGATCAGGCTCTGTCACAATCTTACGAATGTGCACGACACTGCTCTGATTCTTCCCTTGTGCAGATGGAAGGTTGGAAATGGTGATTAATTTGCCGCCAAAACCAAAAGAACTGCTGATAGGTCGGCGGAGCCATTTGGGAGGTTGTTTCAGTGCAAATGTCCCTCCTCTCGACGATTGCGAAATCGTCTGGACATCGAAGATGTCCGCACCCTCCGCCGCCATGGAACCAGTTTCGGGAGCTTGACTCTCATTGGTACCTTGGATCGAGTGGATTCCGATCGTACCGTCGAAAAACGCAGTGGCAAGAAGATCTGGATTGCGTGGACACCAGTCAACTTGGAATGCCCAGTTGTCTGCAGATGGGAGCTGTATGAAATCATGAGAAACGATATGAAATGGTAATTAAGTGTAGCACCCTGACCTCCCCGATGATTTCTGAAGTTTGAGGGTTCCAGCACAGGGCGCGATTATCTTTACCACAAGATAGCAAAAGATCTGCATCCTGTTTACACCAAGAAAGTGAAAGAACCCCTTTTTGATGTCCCGTCAAGATCTAGGTCACTTATAAGCACAGAAAAGCTGAAGATCACAAATACGCGTACCTTCTCCGGTGCTCGCGCATTTCGAAGGTCCCAAACCAGTATCACAGGCGACGAATCATCCTCGGACGCGGTGATAACTCGAGTTGCCTGACAGAAGGTGCATAAGAGGGGTAAGGGAGGCAACATTAAACCGCTCACATTGTCAGGATGCCATGCAATGTCGCTCATCCCCCGTCGACCACCAACTGCAAAACTACCGCCGGTAGTTGCTTGACCTGCAAGCGTCCCTGCACCTCCGCCATATGCGAGGGCAACGACTTCGCGTTTTCCACGCAAGTCCCAAACAACCGTGTATCCAGTGCTACTGGCGCCGGCGAGGACATATTGGACTTGCTGATTCCAAGCTACAGACGTGATTTCATCTAATTTGTTCGTACGAGCGCCTGGTGTTGGTGTGTACGGCTTGCTCGGGTCTTTGAGGTCCCAGATATAGACCTATATAGAGACGCGATATTGAAGGAGACGAGCAACAATACGTTGGAACAAAGTACCTCGCCGCTGACACCGCCGGAAGCAAGAAGTGTCGTTTGTATTGGATTAAAATCAAGGCCGCGTACCGGGCCCGTGTGGGTTGAATTCCGAAGAATTAAAGAATCAGAGCTGTAGGGATTAGTTACTGTAACTGTCTACAGAAAAGAAGTATATGACATACCCAGCTCCAGAAAGAATCTTAACGGGATCCCAGAAAGCCAACTCCCCATTCTCCATACCCGCTGCGATCACGCCCTGCGGGCGACTGTCGTGAATCCCACCCCATGCCAGGCGATTGAACCTAGATGCGCAGCGAACGTAAGTACCGACCCCCTGAAATATTGTGACGTAAACAAAAATTAACCTGGCAGTATCTTTCACCACGCCTTTGGGGCCGGTGCGAGGGTCCACGCCCAGCTCAAATTCATCCTTGTCAAGGAAATTCGGCGCCCATATTTCGAGTTGGCTCTCATTGCTGAATGATTCATCGAGGGCTCCGGCGACAGTTCCCGTTGCCAGCAGAGGGAGAGACGTCGTCGGTGACCATGCAAACGTTGAGGTCCTATGTATTTCCTTGAGCTTCATGGTAATGGAATACGGGACGTCGTGGCAGTTATGAAGTCCTAAAACTCCTGACACGTCGTTATCCAAGCGCCTACCCTAAATACCGTCACATGATGATCTCTCACGCCTCACCGCCCCTCAGCTCATTCCCTTATCTTACAAGACTCCTCCTGATCTCATGCTAAACTTCGCACATGCACGGCGACTGGCAAGCCAGAAACGAAAAGAAACCGACTGCTGTTGTCGAGAAATTGGAGTTTGAGAATGAGGAACAAAGAGCAAAGAGGATCCGTGAGCCCAACCTTCTGCATGCAAGATCGATGCTCATTTCAATTACATCGTTTAGAGACTTCATTAGAGCGACTCAATGCTTCATCCACATCCGAAATCTTCCAGTCCCTCCGTTTACGTCACTTGACTTCCTGAAGAGACCTAATCCATCTTCGGACATCAGTTCATCGACTGAATGTCGGTCTTATTGCTTAGCAGCCTGCGACACCTTGATTTGACCCTTGTTACGCAGTATTATCACGTGTCCAGGCATTTCTGCCACAACTGGAAGCCTCAAATAAGGAACTGTTGAAACGTGCGCAAGAAAATCCGTCGAGTATCGACATTGAGCACGTCGAAGCAGGGACAAGCCAATATATTGAGATGGCAAGTTGTCGAGCCGTTCATATATGGTTCTACTAACACTTTCTCTTCAGAATCTTGGATTAGGAGTATTCGTTGACCGTTCTCGTAGCAAAAAGAACGATTCTGATGTTGAGATGAGTTCCTCGTCTTCCGAAGCAGAGCCAGCCGAAGAAGGTTCAGAGACGGAGACCGACTCCTCTTCAGAAATTATCACATCGTACAATCCTCCCCGCCCTATCAGACCCCTACCTAAGCGCAGATCGGTTAGGCCGAGTATCGTCGTGATGGACGAAGAATCAAATAATCCTAGCAATCTCCATCTATCCTAATCATTCCACCTGTTCTAACTGATATTCGAATAATGTATGACTTCAGCTCAACTTGAGCTTTTTAGGACGTGGATATTGCCTGATCTGGGCTGCTGTGACAACCAATGACCTCGTCTGATTCTGTGGGATATTCAATATGGCGTCGGAGTATACGGCTTGAAGATGATAGGAACAGCAACACCGGCTCAAGCCAGGTGCCTACTTGCCAACGCCTGCAGCCCACTTTTACATTGGATGATATTCAGTGGTTGACCGAAGAAAAAAGGCGTAGAGGCGCACAACGAAAATGGTAGCTCATGTCCAATCATTTAGCTCCATTGGTCTTTAAAGTGGACGTGTCGTGCACACATGAAATGTCTCGGCTTTTTTCTAGATAGAACATAGAGAAAATAAATTTCGGCTTGAAACCTTCGTACAGTACATCGATCACTAGGCAAACACGTCTTAAGCAGAGTTACTATACGAAACCGCAATGGTATCGCGCTAGTCCGTTATACAGCTTGATGGACGGAAACTGATTCTCATGGTGCAGAGTGCCATTCTTCACCTTGAGAACAACCTGCTGTGGTGATACTCCATTCACTGCGTAGGACCTAGTCAGAAAAATTGCTGGGATATGTCCACGTAGACCGCTACATAGTCTAGGCAACTCCAATAATTCATCTAACTGTGGAGAATAGGATGCGTATGTGAGATTTTCTTCGATTTAGATGGACGGCCTTTGTTGTCGTGACACAGAAGGGACCCACAAGGTTAAACATGCCCGACCCTCACCCACGTGATATGAAGTCTTGTCGAGGATCTGCAGATTCTGCTGACGAGGACGACCTTCGCCATGCCTCTGGTGAGTGACTGACCTTACTTTCAATCATGAATCTAAAAGTTTCATAATCAGCTACATGAGGAATTAAATCTGGAATTTGACCGTGAGAGGCGTATGACGTTTTGGGATTCCATGAGGGACTGGTTCGTCGAGAGAGGATACACGCCCTACACACGAGATTATGAGAACGGGCTGCCGGAGAGTTATACATATCCCACTTCGCTTGGCTGTCTAACTCAAGACGCGAAATTTCCTTACGCGTTTCCGGAGGATGAATGTATCCCGAACCTCTTTTTTCTGGATGATTGGCGAGTACGTTGCTCTTATCTTTGGACCCTGGAGTGAGCTTCAGTATACTGTTGCACACAGGGTCTCGTCGTTTGCGCTCAAGACAGTCGAGGACGCCATGTAGCAATGAAACTCGTTAAGGATGGGTCGCAGGAATACCGCGTACTCCGGTTTTTGTATGAATACACTCGCGACCATCCCCCATCGTTCAACACATTCAACCACGTTATTCCTGTACTGGATCTACTCCAGCTCGATGATTATTGGTTGGGAGTAATGCCTCGGTATGAGTGGGTTGCCCGCCAGCTATGCTCTTCATTCACCAGTATGAACTGCAGATGGGGAACACATCCCACGTTGCCAGCGTTCGAGACGGTCCGCGACATCCTCACCTTGATTCATGATCTTCTAAAGGTTGGTTCTCATCTTTGGTGTTGTCTGGAAACTTACACCGAAAGATAGGGTCTAAATTTCTTGCACTCTAATAAAATCGCCCACGGCGTAAGTTGTGGATGACCCGGCTCTCAATGCACTAGACTTACGAAACGAGATAGGACATCTCTACTGGGAACGTTCTCGTCAATCATCTCGGGGCGGACGGGAATTTCGATCTTCTACCTCGGCGACACTTTAGGTCGCGTGGCGTATTGACTTATGCGCTCTTCGATTTCGGCTTTTCGACAATGTTTCCACCTGATGCTAAGCCTGAGCAGTGTCGTCTGCCGTATCAAATGTCGTGGCGTGGCACACCTTTTTTCGTGCCTGACGACACTCTACAGGGAGAGTTTGATTTCGACCCGTTCGCTTGGGATGTTGCCGCCCTTGGAATTACCATCTGCAATCATTTTCAAGTATGTTGTGTATTTTGATTAACTCCTGTAAGTGTGCTGACAATCCGTATAGTATATTACATCTAATGTTCCTATGCTTGCTCCACTTCTGGATAAAATGGTCACCTGGGATATCCCTCAACGTTTTACAGCCGCGGAGGCACTCCGGTTTTTCGAACAAATGTACGAGGAACTTACCGAAGAAGAACTGTCTGCTAAACCTGCAGATGTTGACAAAACCGCATCCTACGATTCTTACGATCGATGGAAGAAATTGGATCCTACTTTTGTCACTAGATGGTCTCATTACAAAATACCCCCTCGACCATGGACGGTGAATCTCATGCGCTTCGTGTGCCGCTACGAATGGTCTTTTCATGTGGTACCGTGGATCAGATGGATTTTCGCTTCTATGGGCGGTAAAATTTCCCGTGGCTTCAAATTCGCTCAAAAGCGGCTTTCAAGCTCATAAATTAATTTCGCATTCGTCTTCAAAGGCAAAACGCCTGGCGAAGATAGCGTCTGCAACTTTTCGCACCCTGTCAAGTTGCCGAACACGGAAGGATTCGGGTCATCGTAGGAGCACCAATTCCTTGTATTTGAGAGGACTGCTATGGCCGTTCATAGCAGTCACTTTAAGTAGCCGAAATGAAATTTTGAAGACGGAAAATACAGCATAATCAAGTAATTTTGACGTCGAGAGCCCCTACGCTTCATCTAGCTTCTTAAAGATACAGATGCAACTGAGAGCATGCCGTAAAAACCATTGGGCGACCAGCGATCAACCTTGTATATGCCATTTCCTCGTTTGTTCGGGCATGTGTGTCATACCTGATATCTTTTATGCCGAATGTCCATACCACTGAAATGGGAAAAAGCTGTGAGATGACATGTATGGAGCGCCAAGTGCCGGGAAAGTCCTAGAGATCATGGATCGTAGAAGGTAAGGCACCATACCTCGGACTCACACCATGCGGTTGTACAGTACATATTGACGTTTTTGCCATGTCAGTGAGTCATATCTTAAGAATTGTGGGTAATTCTTACACGGCAGCCTTATGACTGGACCCACAACTCCAAATATATCCACGTGACTTGAAACAATGGACTGTTGAACGCGACCTCGATCCGACCCTCTGCAATGGTGATTCAAGTGAGGGACTGATTCCGTTACATCCTTTGCAGCTGATGTCGCTAATCTCATGCTAGTTATGCGAAGAATTGTCTTTGGACTTCGACCGTTACAGGCGAATGGCCTTCTGGGATTCCATGCGGGACTGGTTCATCGCTCGAGGTTACACGCCCTACGCTCGAAAATACAATGACGGGCACCCAGTAGAGTGCACCTGTCCATGCCTTCTTGATGCGTCGCCACAGCGCCCGAAACTTCCTTATGCTTATCCCGCCGATGATGAGGACCCCAGCCTTTCCTATGCCGATGACTGGAAAGTACGTTTCCTAAAATTTATGGCATATTAGAAAGGGCATCAATGCTTCCCATACAGGGTCTCGTAGTTTGTGCTCAAGACTCCGAAGGACGACACGTAGCGATGAAGTTGGTGGTAGATGGCAGCGAGGAATATCGTATTCTTCGATTCCTGCTTGAACACACTCGCAACAATCCACCTTCATTTGACTCCTTCGACCATGTTATCCCTGTTCTGGATTTGCTCAATATAGAACATCATTGGCTTGCGGTCATGCCAAGGTCCGATACGAGTTTGGCTGAAGCATGCTACGTTTTGATTTTGTATTGCAGATGGGGAATTAACGTGACGTTGCCAAAGTTTCGGACAGTCGGCGAAATCCTCTACCTGATGCATTGTCTTCTGAAGGTCTGGTCGGTTCAAGCGTGGTCTTACCTGTTACTTATTTGTTTCTAACAGGGCTTGGAATTTTTACACGCTAACAAGATCGCCCACAGTGTAAGTCAGAACTCTTAGCTTTTCCACATTGGTGCAGAATTGATGCGATGTTCAGGATATTTCACCTGGTAACATTCTCGTTAATCACTTCGGTGCGAACTGGACACTCGACAACTTGGCTCGCCGACAATTTAGGTCACAAGGCCTCCTCACCTATGCCCTCTTTGACTTCGGATGTTCGACTATGTTTCCGCCCGATGCTACACCCGAACAATGCCGCTTGCCTTATTGGAATTCATGGCGTGGCACCCCATTTTTTATGCCCACAGACACCCAACAAGGAGAACCTGATTATGATCCTTTCGCCTGGGACGTTGGTGCCTTAGGAATGTTCTTCTGCCGTTATTTCCAGGTATCCAGCTTCAATATCTATATTATTTTTGGCCTTCGCTGATATCTGGTACAGTATATCACTCGTAACGTGCCCATGCTTGCTCCATTCTTAGATAAGATGGTCACTTGGGATGTGTCTCAGAGGTTCACGGCGCCGGAGGCTCTTCGCTTTTTTGAAGACGCATATGCACAGCTTACGGATGACGATCTTTCCGCTCCGCCTGCATCTGAAGATGATTGCCGCAGCACGAACCATAAGGAGTATGACCGCTGGGAGAAGCTAGACCCGGCATTCGTCCAAAGATGGTCACATTACCGAATACCAGCTCTACCTTGGACCGTGAAGCTCATGCGCACTCTATGTCATTACGAATGGTCATATCGCACTATAGCATGGACGAGATGGATTTTAGGCTCTTTTAGGCGTAGGATCCTTAACGGTTCCTCTCTCTGCTTCTTTTCGGGTTTACGAAGTTCTCAGAGAATCTGGAGGGAGTATCTTAGGGGCATCTGATTTATCGATGGCAATAGGGTGCTTGGCCACAAACGGATATTTTTTTTCGCGACATGCAGCATATCGCATGCAGAGGAAGGTAACCTTACATCAAGCGCTGTCACGGGATTCATTGAAAAAATTTCACCGTCTGTGGAAAGGTCCTTGATCGTCACCACATGCGCAGAGCCTAGAAAGTTTTCAACAGCTTTTTAGATCCCACGTCAACGTTATTCTCCCCTCGAGTCATCCTAGTCGATATCGAGTTCTCAGATAGACCCAGAGAAGCACGGCTTACGAAATTCGTCTTCGTTCAATGACTTCTTCTCGCGTTAGTTTTTATCCGATCCCGTACCTAGAGAACATAAGGAGGTTCTTTTGGAAATCGACAGATAGGCGTAGGCGTTTCCAGTTGCCCGTTCTTCAATGTTCCGGCAATCGGACTCTTTCTGAGAGCATGTGCCACATGCTGTGTCCTTGAATGAACGACACTATTTTGGTGTGAATTGAGGCACTCGGAGGGATTCCTTGATAGCGTGCACCCTGTTGTTGGTTGATTGAAAAGTAATAGATGTATTAACCAATCAATGGCTATACGTACGTAGGGGATTGAGATAAAAGATTGGGACGTCCTAGTAGTATTAGCGTATTATGGTTGTAACTTAGGGATAGAAGGACAATAACAAAAGGAATCAGATGGATAATAAGGATTGCTTTGCCTTTGGATGCTTGGTGGAACGAAGGAACGATATGGGTGATAAATTACCAGTCCGACTGAATGAGTATGTACTAATCTCAGTGATATGAAGCCTTGATGACATCTGCAGCGCGTTCGGCAATGACATAGACTGACGCTTGCGTATGTCCGCTAGGAATGCGGGGCTAAGAAAAGAGAACAAATCAGCATCACAAACGACAACACGACAAAGGCAGCTTGACGAACGAAAATGGAAGCATCAACAACGCGGAGGCCCGACACCTTCTTGACCCTCAAATCTGGATCCAAGACGCCATTCTTCGCACCCTTGGGCGTCATCATCGCCGTCCCAGTGGGGTGGAAGAATGTACCCGCCTCCGCGTGCATGTACGCATCAAGCTGCTCGTCCGTGGCGATGGTGGCGTTAGGCAGGTCGCCGGCGGGCCCGACAACGTAGTTGCCAAACACGGGCGCTGAAACAAACTTAAAGGCGTGTCGGAGGGCAGCGCGCATCATGCGCCGGTCAGATTCCTCCTTGAGTAGCGCCGGATCATCAGGGAGGATCGAACGGGTTGCTGGAGTTCAGCTTCACAGATCCAACCGAAGACGGAGATACCAGAGCAGTGCAACACTGAATATGGCCTGCCCAGGTGGAACGTGTTGTATTTGGCACATGAGCCCTTCTAGGGGGTATTCATAATTTCAGTTTATCCATCTTGGAAGAACATAAGATGGGGCGCACCGCGTATAAATGCTCGAAATGAGGTGTGTTCGGACCAGCGGCTGGGTCTGGAGTGGGGATGTCGGCCCAAAACACGATGAAAGCTGAGAGAGAAGCGACTGTGTTGACAGCGGCCCAGTGCCACTGGCTTTCCATTGTTTCAGGAGCTGTGCAGTGACCTTCGGGTCTCGTGTGCGTTCAAATGTGTCATTACTCAGAGCAACGAAGGGATTCGCTATGGAGTGGTCGACCAGGTTTTCTCCGACATCAGGGAGGTTGACGAGGGCGTTAATTCCTATCGCGCTCAGCTCTTTGACATTGCCGATACCAGAGTTCAGGAGAATATGAGGCGTCCCGATGGCGCCCGCTGAGAGGATTATTTCCCGGTTGGCGGTGAGTTGAGCCAACTTGGAACCTATTGCCAAGACATTAGAGATTGAATATAAAGAACGTCACATGGTACGTGCCTTTGATACTAGGATGACGGAATTCGACGGTTCGGAATATTGAGTTCGTGCCTTTAGATGGCAAGACACGTGAAACCTCTGCATTCACAAGGACTTGAAGGTTACGACGCTTCAGATACTTGGGTGCTAGATACGATGTGGCTGAGCTGCTCCGCGTTCCAGTGGGTCCATTAACAGTGGTCTGCAACCATCCTAACAGGAGATAATGAGAATCGATACCTCGTATCATCTTCAACGAAGCCGGACTTACCAAGACCAAGAGGCTTTCCGCTGTTGTAGTCGAGAACAAAATTGAAGTCGGCGCCCAACTGCTTGGTTGCTTGGATGACTTTCTTATCTATCTCAGTCGGCCATCCTTGCAAACTGACAGAGTTCACGCCATTGAAACCATGCACACTAGGGTTAAATTGCCCAGTGATATTGTGCCGGTCAGCAGGTTGCACAAACTTCTCGTTCTTCTTTAAAGTATGGGAAGAGGCTCTTCCAAGACCAGCCTTGGTCCCCGGTCAGACGGGCGATACGGTCGTAGTCTTCGATCGTAGACCGATGTACATCAAGAAATCTCAAATCATCTCATGAATGCGGAGGTATTTGAGATCAGAGAATGCAGACTTACTGATGAACTACTTCCACCCAAAATGGCCACGAGAAGAATGGCAGAACGTCCTCCCAATCCTACCTGAGGAACTGTCGTGTAGTTCCAGTCATATTGTGTGAACCAGTTGTTTGCGGCAAACCATG
>SJRY01000024.1:0-22124 GCA_011319805.1 Macrocybe gigantea | reverse complement strand
CCCTTTCGGATTACAATATCCAAAAAAGAGTCGACTCTCCACCTCGTTCTTCGTCTCCGTGGCGGCATGCAGATTTTTGTCAAGACTCTGACTGGCAAGACGATCACCCTTGAGGTTGAATCGTCCGATACCATAGATAACGTCAAGGCTAAGATTCAGGACAAGGAAGGCATTCCTCCGGATCAACAGCGTCTTATTTTCGCTGGCAAGCAGCTTGAGGACGGCCGCACCCTTTCGGATTATAACATCCAAAGGAATCCACTCTCCATCTCGTCCTCCGTTTCGTGGCGGCATGCAAATCTTCGTAAAGACTCTGACCGGCAAAACCATCACATTGGAGGTCGAATCTTCTGACACTATCGACAACGTCAAGGCAAAGATCCAAGACAAGGAGGGTATTCCCCCCGATCAGCAACGGCTCATTTTCGCCGGCAAACAGCTTGAGGACGGACGTACCCTTTCGGATTACAACATCCAAAAAGAGTCGACGCTTCACCTCGTCCTTCGCCTTCGTGGAGGCATGCAAATTTTCGTCAAGACCTTGACCGGCAAGACGATCACGCTCGAGGTCGAGTCATCCGACACTATCGACAATGTCAAGGCGAAGATTCAGGACAAGGAAGGCATTCCTCCTGATCAGCAGCGTCTCATTTTTGCGGGAAAGCAGTTGGAAGACGGTCGCACCCTTTCTGATTACAATATTCAGAAAGAGTCTACTCTTCATCTCGTGCTGCGTCTGCGTGGTGGCATGCAGATTTTCGTCAAAACCTTGACTGGAAAGACAATCACGCTTGAAGTTGAATCCTCTGACACTATCGACAATGTCAAGGCCAAGATTCAGGATAAAGAGGGCATCCCTCCTGACCAGCAACGCCTCATTTTCGCTGGCAAGCAGCTCGAAGATGGCCGAACTCTCTCGACTACAACATTCAGAAAGAGAGTACCCTTCACCTTGGTAAGTTAGCCGACGGTTTGTATGTCTTTCCAAAATCTCATGTCGCTCCTACAGTGCTTCGTCTCCGTGGTGGATATTGATTCTTTGGTTGGCTATGTTTCACTTTTGTTTCCTGTAATCTCACTATAACCATTTTCGACATCATGTACCGCTGTGCCTATGCGTCTGCGAATGATCAAGTATAACTGTGATTGATTGCATTAATCGTCTGAATCCGTGTTGACAAGGGGTTGAATGTTTTTTGGGGCCATTCCCGTCGCCACTTTTTTCTTCTCCGCCTTCGCTTCTTCGCTGGCTCTTCCAGCCGTGAAGGGCCTTCTGTTTCATCTTCGTCCATTGCATAATGCTTCCTCTTTCCTCGTGCCTCGACGTTTTCCCGCTGAACTTCGTCGGTCTGTTCTTCGACCATCTCCAGTTTGGTCGTCGGTATCGGGATTTGTTTCTTCTTTTTGACGCTCAGTGGGTTCGGGCCCTTTGGACCCTTCTTTCTCTTTGGTGGAGAGGGCTTGGGAACCTCCGATTTGGCCAAAACGGCTAGGTCCGTTGAATTTGGACGAAGAGCTTGTTCTTCGCTCTGAAATTTAATTACCTTCCGATCAGAAATCGTTCAAATATGGAAATAGGCAATTGGGAACGAACTTGTTCTTTTGCTTTCAAAGTCGCCTCACTGGGCGGCTCCAGCACCATGACGGTCCGGTTTACATGCACCAAAGGCACTGCTGGCACCGTGCGTAACCCTACGCGGAGTGGTTGCGAGTCGCTTGCGATGATATATCGATGTTTGTTCGTTTCCCCTAAGCGATCAGGGTGAATGAAGGTAGATTCCAGATTCTATACCAATGCGAGAGACGCAATGAGACTCACCGATACACTGAGTAGGCAGTCGTCGCCTGAGATAGGATCCCTGTGATTGCATTTCCGCCGCTCGAATGTCTTTGCAAGGTCGACAGCTGGCTGCTGCTTTTTCCCTTGTATGTAAAGCTCATATATGCAACATTGTGTGATCACTAGAAACGGCTTCGCCGCGTGCGTCCTCAGTAAGAGAAGGCGGCGATAGAGGGAAAAAAAAAAGAAGAGATGCTTGAGGAGATAGCAGGAAGGACATACTGGGTTTGACTTCACCTTGCAAAACGTTGGAGAGTTGCTTCGCGAGATCGGTTTTGTGATCAATCGCATATTTGCACATTTCCGAATCAACTATGGCATTCCGGTGAGTTTATCGGAGACACGAGATGAAAGGGGGGAACATGCCAAGGACTTGATATGGCTGCCTGAACCCAAAAGACATGGAATACAGATTCATAAGTTTGCGATATGTCTTTGCTCGTTTCTGCCTCATCGTGATGGAGGAAAAGAAAGACTGGTATTTGGCTGTATTGATGACACGCCCACTTCCACTTCTACATGCATCCGCTCGTCCTTCCTTCGGTCCTATACCTATGCATGTGGTGCGTCCGTGGGTTGCGATGCTTGTAACACCACTAATATGCCTTCAATAGCTCAGTTTTATGTGTTGCGGCTAGACAAATTACGGGTCATGTACAGTGGAATGACGTGTGTCCAGGTAAGCTGGCGCTGCAACTTTCGAACGGTAGTGGTACTCAGCTGCAGTGTAGGAATCGAGACTTTGAGGCACTCCAAAGTAATATTAAACAGTGGGATCCTCCAAGCCAGCATCACCAGAAATGGTACTTTCGCGATGTACGTTTGTTGCCAACTACACACTCCAAAGACATTGAACTGAAGCGCCGTCATCGATAGAGCTGACGTTCCAGAGGGGACATACATCCTGCATGTAATATCTCCCGATATTTCTTTCGATCAGGTATGTCTCTCTGTGTGCGTTCTCATGGGCGCCTCCCAACTCATCCGCCTCCATGGCTTGTCTGCAGCTTCGTCTAGACGTCTACGGTGACGATTCAGAGCCTGAAGTCCGACACTACGCTCCAGGAACTCCGTTGAATCCCAAATCACCCGTTACGCTGCGGTATCCATCGTTCTAACCCCAAGGCAAAAGCACGACTACTTTGTACCACTGGAATCATTCAACCTGATGTCCATGCTTTCCAATCCCATGATGCTTATGATGATCCTAGCACTGGTTATGATGCTGGCTACTCCATATCTTATGGCACGTTTGTTCTTCTGTTTATTTTCACATTCGGTAGTCACGCCTGTCATTCCAGAGTCAGATGGACCCAGAAGCTATGGAAGAATTCAAAGAGCAGCATGCCCGAGTGCAAGAGCTGCAAGGCGCTATGACTTCCGGAGACTTGAAATCAGGGTGCGCAAATATAACACGCGCATTTTGAACGCATGTCATTAATTGGACTACAACTTAGGCTGACGGCATTGCTTGGTGGTGGTGACGCCTCGAAATCTGCCAGTGTGGCCACTTCAAAGACTGTGCCTTCCGCGTCGTCCAAGGCCCGAGGAAGCAAAAACAAGAAGCGGTGAATAGACAACTATACCATGCTCATATCTAATGTACAGTACAATCATATATGGATTTCCATGCAGTAGGTTAAAGGAGTCGGTCAATGTGTGTACATGGGTAATCAGTTTGGTCAACATACGTCTTGCAGTCGCATTGCATCGGCATCATCACTAAGATGGGTATCTGGATATGATAGTATACGTCGAATAGCAGCATTTCTGAGCGGACGCGTGAACAAAGGCCCGAACCAGACAGTTGAGATCAGATGTACCTGCGTTTGAATAGGGCCAATGTGGCTGACGACTGTTGTTGTACTGCCTGTGAGGGTTGGGCATACTGTGCCTACCGTAAGCGACGCCTGTGGGAGGGACAGAAAGAACTAGACTTGCCTATCGTTGGCAACCGTTTCGATGATGTACATTTTATCGTTCTTGGGGTCGTTGTCGTCCGTGGCAGCTGCCCCAGGAGCGTCTTCAACCTTGAGAGAGGCTATTCCAATGCTGCTAGAAGTGCTCTGGACCTGCAACACGTGAGTAGATGTTGGATCATAGTCGAGAACGAGGACGTGTTCGTCGGGATGCTGGGCGATAGGGCCAGTGGCGAGTCGTCGGCGTAGTGATACTGTATTGCCGGATGGCCTAGATTGCTAGAGAGCGGGCCCTGTGATGGGCTGGAGACGGTGGAATGGGAACAAAGGACGTAAAACGGTGGTTTAAACATGGACGATCGCGTCTAATTTGCCTGTATGTGCCTGTTTTCGCGCCCAACGTCGAGAACGGCGAGAACAACATTCAGCAGCTACCTCCCACTCGTGATCGGATTCTATGACAACTGGCAGGTCGCGTCATCCACGTACATATCATGATGATAATGTGACAACGGCGTCCACCACTCCACCCCATATCTTGCACGCAGTCTGTGTGTTTCCTCCATCCGTTCTCTTTCCCTCACATTCCTTTTTCATTTACTTTCCTTTAAATGCGCAGTCTACTGTCGACCACCACTTTTCTGTGCCTTCTTGCCGTGACCATTCCAGGCGCTGTGGCAGGTCCAGCATGCGCGAGGAAACACCTCAAGACCCAGGACTGCATCACGCTATGCAAGTCAAAGTGGGGTTGGCCGGGCAGGATGATGGGTTCCGATCCATGGGGTCCCGTCATGCGCCCCGTGTCGGAGAGCAACTGGGATGAAGCTCTTGCAAAGGCCTGCAGCGTCGAACCGTAAGTAGAACATGTTCCATAACAATGAGCGCAACCTTTACATTTCCAAATCACAGTCAATCTTCTTCTGTCCCTGTTGCAAACGCCCAAACCGGGAAGGTGACCTTGTTGCCAGCCAGTACGGCGTTGTCCGCAGCCCCAGTCATTGCGACTCCCTCAGGCTCGGCGCCGGCAAGCTTCAACACGTCCGCAGTTGTCAACAATACGTCGACAAGCTCGAGCCGAGTTGTTCCATCTTCTACCTCGACCAAAATCTTCCTGCCTACTTTGATTTCCCATTCAATCAAACCATCGACTTCTTCCACGATACCGATACCAACAACATCTTCTAGCAAATTTACTCCAGCTCCCGAGCCGCAGCCGACGACGTCTTCGACGGAGGCTCCCCAACCGACTATCGCGCCCCCGGCATCCGGCAATGGTTCTGGTGGTTCCTCCGCAGGAAGCGGCAGTGGCGACGTTCAAGCATATTTGGAGAGTCACAACTCTGTCCGTGGCCAACACGGGGCTGCACCTTTGAGTTGGAGCAATGACCTTGCGGCCAAGGCTCAGCAATGGGCGAATAACTGCAAATTCCAACATTCCGGTGGCTCACTGGGCCGACTCGGCGGTTCGTTTCTTTTTTCTTTTGAAATCATTCTATTATTGAAGTTTTTGACTTTTCCATTAGAAAACTTGGCAGCTGGTACCGGTGCTTTCAGCATTCAAGAAGCCATCCAGTCCTGGGCTGACGAAGTCTGTGAGTAATCCAAATAGTCAGAAATCTCGCCGTCTAGACCCCAACATGTCAATTTTTTTTCCGCTATAGCCGAATATAACCCGTCAAATCCGCAGCCTTCTCACTTTACGCAGGTTGTTTGGAAAGGCACCACTCAACTCGGCTGCGCTGTACAGAGCTGTGATGGTATCTTCGATGCCGTAGGTCTTCTGGTCGCTCTCTGCCCGTTTGCCTTTTTACGCTTTATTTCTGAGCAGAAAGCAAGGTTCTATGTTTGCGAATACTCTCCGGCTGGAAACGTGATTGGTCAATTTGCGTAAGTCGCAACGAGTGGCCACCTTGGTCTAGCTTTCTTACGCTGCGTTTGCAGACAAAATGTACAAGCTTGAAGCTCAACTCATTTTCTTCTCTCTTTGTCATTCTTCCCCTCGCTCTCGCAGTTTTTACCGCCGTAGATCTGTGATCCTGGCCTGATTTGATGTTGCAAATGCCAACGTTGTATTACTAGTATGGCTAAGAATGAATTTTCGACTGTGACACATCACGTGCCCAAGCATGTCTTAACAGATGCTTCCATCGCGTCTCATTCTAGAGAGGACAGTATCAGAGGTTGCTTATATCTTCATCGTCCTCCTTATACTGGTCGCTGCTGGCCTTTCCTGTGCTGCTCTCCTCTCCCAAGCTGTTAGGACCGCGTCCAATCATTCGTGGTCCGGCAACGTCAATGCGTTCATCATCGGAGCGTCTTATGCCATCATTGTAAGTACACCAGTTTCGTTGCAAGGGGTACCTTACCTTTTTTCTTTTTTACCCTGTAACAGCTCGTTGTCTCGATATTCTATTGTGTGAAGCGGAGATTTGCAGTGCGCCTGAAGCTGCAGCGCATCGCTAAAGGCCACAAGACTATAGGCCAGAGTAACTTACCTCAGGTCGATCGTTTTTTTCGCCACACCTCTGCTTCTTTCGCCTGTGTCTGATGAGATCAATTCGACTTGCAGTCCGTTCAGAAATGTGTCGCTCAGGAATATGTCCGTGCATGCCTGGTGACGTACGAGTCCCTTCCAAAGGACGCGTTCCACCCAGGATGGGGAAGGCCAGGTGCGCAGGTTCAGCATCACAGCCGCCGCAAGCACGCTGAGCCCTGTCGGTCTTCATTATGTCAGGAACGGAGTACAACGGTGTTCGATTCAGGCGTGCCCTCCTTGACACGTTGCCTGCTATTGGTGCGTGGTCAAACTGTAGTGCCAGGATGAAAGTCTTACACTCATGGCATTCAGACGCGCTTGCGCGGAGCGTCATACCAAGCCTCCCATTTCTGAAGCCCCACGCTCGCGTCTTGCATCACCTCCGATTCATCTTACCCCTTCTTCCCGTGGACGAGGACAGACTGACAGCTCTTCACTATTACGATTCGGTCATACAAGTGGCACGCAATTCGAATGCTGAACTCTCGGAGGCTGAATACGAAACAGGTATACGGGCTGCCTGGGCTATCCAACAGAGGTAACGACGAGTTCACGTGTCTTTTTCTCTAATTCTAAACGTCCGCCAGCCTGGACGAATGCTATGTAGCCCTGGCGGAAGAACGCGCAACGCCTCTCAGGCTGAATATCAGGCATCTCGCATAGGCTTCGTCATTGCTTTTGATTGGACAGTTGCACACGATTTACCACATTCATGTACTGTACAGAACGTATTGGAAATTTCTATTCCAGCATCTATCCTCAAGTGGTGACAAAAACTTGATCTACCGTTGCATTAATGAGCCCAGCGTCACATAATCCCAAAAGCGAGAGCCATCACTCAAAACACGAAGACCTTCAAGGCCGTATCTCAGCATTGGGAATGCGCAACACAGAACAATCGGTTTACCTTATCGGCAAGTTTGCTGATAGTTCTTGGGACAGGGTATTTCAGCTCTTCCAGGTTTTTCCTAAATAACTCTAAGTAACAGTCATAACCAATCAATAGAGAGCAACGCACTTCATGGCAGAAACCATTGGAGGAGGTCCACAGATGAGAATCTTGCTGTCGGTAGAGTTTGGGTTGGGAAGATGTTCCTTGATGTGCTCCCTCGTGACAAAACCGACACCGCCCTTCCAGCCAGGAGGAGGGTTGTTCAAAACATAGTGGACTTTGAACTTGGCCTCATGAACATCTAGTAACTCTTCAATGTCATCCTTCAAGAGAATGTCGTCCTCGTTGACGTTGGCATATATCAATGTCACCGTGGTGGGGTCGAAGGGGTTCCGGAGGACAGCACGGATGATCTGGATCATGGGAGTGATACCAGTTCCACCAGCAATCATGCTTAGATGGCTGCAGAGGCCAGGTGCGTATTGGAAATTTCCTTTAGGTCCCTTGACACGTATCGTTTGACCAATCTTCAAACCGGCAACATAGCGCGAAATGTTGCCCTTCTCATATGACTGTACAACGAACAGTATTGAGCGGCCGCGTCGAGGTCCAGACGTGGTCGAGACCAGTAACCGACATCAACTCACTTTGATGAGGAGGTCAAACGCTCCACGGTCGTCATCATTGCTAATGGGAGTGTAGCTACGGACAATTTCTTTGCCGTTGATCTCAGCGGCAATGGAAATGTGCTGTCCGACGGGCAGACCCAGAACGTCTTGGGCATGGGGAAGTTTGAAGCGATAGCTATGTTGGAGAGAAAAAAAAAAAAAAAAAAAAAAAAAAAAAAAAAAGAAAAGGCGCATAAATACGGGCCTGAAGCACAGAGAAAAAGTGACATACATGGCAGTGTTGTGGGACACTTGAATCTTCTTTTCGAGAGGATACTCTTGCCAGGCTTTAGGATTCAGTGGTTTGGAACGACCTGGAGCCGAGATGAGTAAATGAAGTATTCAGTATCATCCCAGGCTAACCTGTGTGAAGGACCTTGGCATAGAACGCGGTCGCAACAACAATAACGGCAGTGATGACAACGGCAGGAGAGGATGCAATCTCGACGAAGTCATAGGTGCCGAGTAAGGGGACCTCGACAGCCCTCAGGTCATCTACTTTGAAATTCTTTGCGGCATCCACGAGCTGGGACGGGACCTTCTCAAGGTCAACATTGCCAAAGAACGGGAGAGAGAATTGGGGCATTTCTACGCGGTCTGAAGTGGTTCCTTCCTTTGATAGGCCAATGAGAATAAGTTGAGAGAAGTCGTAGCCAGCGGCGATGAGCCTGGCGTTGATGAAACGGGATAGTAAGACTAGGAAGGTGAAGGTAAAGATGAAGGAGGCGAGGAAAGCAAATTGTAGACGGTTGGGCATGAAAAGGAAAAGGAAAACGGCCCAAATAAAGAATATCGCACGGTTCAGCGCCCGAAATCGTCGCACGACTCTGTTCCGTCCCTATTTCCCGGGTTCTCTGTAGAACCCGGGGCCACTCTTGGACGCGTTCGTTGCGTATGATTGCATGTACGGAGTAAGGACCCGGCGCAGAGTAAGCTCGACGACGAGAGACGAGTACGAGAACCGCGTGTCGCGACTTGACATTTTGTGAAAACATTAATTTAATAATATTTATTTTATGCACTATCGTTGCTAAGCCTTAGCTATGTCCCAAACAGCTCAACCCAACAGCGCCAAACGAACACCTGTTCAACTCACTCTCCTCTTCCCGCTACGTTGTGAGAGACTCGGTCCCTCAGTTCTCTCCTCCACAGCGATTTCCTTTTTTTCTTCTTTTTTCTTTCTTCTCTTCTTTTTTTCTTTTTGTCTTCTTTTCTTGCCTCCACATATCACACCGGCAACTCTCGAAAAAAAACCCACAGGATATCATCATCACGCTGGGCGTGTCGGTTGGGTTCATATTGTTATAAGACACGCTTTAAACGCAAGGCGTAGCATCGCACCACATCGTTATGGCTCCGGCTCAACGTAAGAGGGGACCCCCGCTTCTCTTCGCATCGACACTCCAACACATAATTCTCAAGTCACTATTGCTGTTGGAGACAGCTCCGCTTCGGCTCTCTCGTCTGCCACCTCGGAGTCCGACTATTCTCCATTCCCAACCTCCAGCAAAGCCAGATTGACAAGGAATATGAAAAAGCTGTCTCTAAACCTCCCATCTGCCCAGTCATCATCTAACTCTCTTCCTCTTCATCCGGAACCTCAGACTGCTGCCGTCGGTACTTTTTCTGCGGAAATATCGAAACTGGAGAGGTCGCGTAGACCGTCTATTATCTCCCTCCCGTCAACCGTCAATCCGACGGCGTCCCTTCTTCATCGCAGGGAGGAGCAAGGCTCTCCAGCTGTACCGTATGCTGATGGCCCCATTCAGATTCTCCCCGGCATCTGGCTGGGATCAGAGGACAATGCTCGCAACTGGAAAGGTCTCATGGAACGAGGAATCAAGTCTTTACTTAACGTAGCGAAGGAGGTCTCCTCCCCGTTCGATTCCGCCTCCGTCTCACAGCCTCTACGATCGGTGGTCTCCACGCCAAATTTAAAGAGTTCAATGCCCATAGATCCCACATATCAACCCCCCAATTTGGCGCTTGGCAGACCTGGGATGCATTATTTGAAGCTTCAATGGTCACATGGTCAACAAGATTTGGTCAATGTGGGTTTTCAAGCAGGCATGGCATTTACTGATGCTGCCCTTGAGCGTGGAGAAGGTGTATTGATTCAGCAAGTCTTACATTGTTGGTTGTCATTCTTCGTTTGATTTTCTCACATCACATTTTGTACAGCTGTCAGTGTGGCATATCACGGTCCGCGACAATGGTTATTGCCCTGGTCATGCGGGCCGCGGCTCAACGATCGCCTAATGTTCCACCTGAGGTGTGGGCTCTGAAAGGCATGCAAGGCGCTTATACATTTGTGAAGGAAAAAGCAAGTGGATTGGTCCTAATATGTCGTATGTGGTTATCCATTCTTTAATTTCAACCAGTCTCTTGATCTTCATGTCAGGCTTATTTATCAATTATTGGAATATGAGAAAAAATTCAAGGGATCAAACAATTCTTTGTTTAACACGGAAAATTCCATGTCGCTGAGTGAGGAGGAGGAAGAATGGGGCAGAAGACGGCGTCTCTTAGATGAAATGCCCTCAGATGCAGAAGACGAGCGGGAGAGTAGCATTGTCCAGAAGGAGGCCGAGGCATTGGATAAGGCGATGCAAGACCGCGTCGTCGCGCGAAAATCCTCGACGTCGTCGGTGGGATCTTCAAACTCTGGTATGGGTATGGGTGCTGCTTGGAGGAGTCGATATGGTTCGACTCGTAAGCGAGCAGAGTCTATCGGAAGCAGCATTATCAGTGAAGACCTTGTAGAGGAGGAAGAGGAGGAAGAGCTGTTAGGCGTAGGTGGAGGTTTTGATGAAGAGAAGTTGGAAAGAAGCTCGAGCGCGGAGCCGGAAGACTCGTCGAATGCCAATTCACCAGACGACGACGCGGATCGTCCCTCAGGTCCCGTCAATATGTTCACTAGAAGAACAGCTCGACTAGCTATGCGGCCTCCGCCTTCCGCCCCTGCTTCGAAGACTTCTTTCAACCTTCCACGTCCTTCCTCCACTGCCGTCCGTTCCACATTTGATGTCGCAGCGCGTTCTGTCCCACCGTCCCTGAAAGGAAAGAAGCGTCCTCCTCCCATTGGTATTCTACCTCCTGTTCCCTCATCTCCCATTTCCATCATTGTCGATTCCTCAGAACCCACAAGCAAAGCAACATCCCCACTGGTTCCTACTAAGCTTTCTCTCCCACCTGTTCGTACTCGCAAGGAATCCCAAAACCTCATACCGCCGCCATTACACTTGCGCGCGAAGAAGTTTGCCATCCCAAAAGATCAGCCTACTTTCGCTTCCACGCCTTCGCAGACGCTCTTTGTGTTCCCGCCCTCTCCTACTTTGACAACTCGAACACCATCGGCAATCACCATCACGTCCAACATCAGCACACCCATACCCTTCCCCAGTCTTGCGACTCCCCGAGTGTCGACCTTCCGTTCTCAAGGCCGAACGAGATCCTTCATCGGATTGGGCGTCCCACCGACCCCGACCACGGCGTTTTCAAAAGTAGATGCTCGTGGATATGTGGCTCTGGATTAATGTTTATTCCACGGGCAGTCGTTGAATTTCCCTAAGGCCAAGCCCTAAGACATGAACGATGTATGCGACTCATGTTTCCCATGTCCTCTATTGGCCTACACTATCGGGATTCCTTCTCACATCTCTCTTGGACATCTGGACTCTTTTCACAGCATTTCAATGCGTTTCTCTCATGCTTTTTTTTGACATTTCTTATTCGAACACTTGTTATTCCGCAAGCAAGCAATGTCATGCATCACCAGTTTTCGTTTTAGTCTTTTTAGTCTTCGATATCTGCATGTTGCCGTTATATGCGATTTGACTCTTCTTTACGTCACGAGTTGACTTGTTTTGATGTGCCATAGTACCTCTCCACTTGCGTTGAAAGTATCAGTGTCCAGAAAATCCAAGAAATAAATATATCTGGCATCTTCTGGGCGAAGATTGATTCAACACTATCGGAAGACCCTACCGACGCTGTTCTTCACCGCTCCTGTAATGATCTGGGTACCGATGCTGCCGAGACCAAAATCCCACCCAGAGCTGACGCTATTAGCCCAACGCTGTTTAGCATCTCGATCGCTGTACTCGAATTCAGTGCCAGTCGCTCCAAGGGACATTAAACAGGTCGTACGCGTATGTGAACCCTATTGCATTTGTGAAGTTGAATACAAGTGCTAAAAGCACGATTGGAATGAATCTGAGCACGAACTAAGATAACACAGACCCAGTGACGAGAATGAAAGAAACATACGCGAAGCCCAGCTTGAGCAGAGAAACGATGAGAAGAGCGGACCACAAAAGGGGGAACGCATAGAGAGCAATCTAGAGATGATATGGATGAGCGTTGCTGCAGGAAACGCGAGACGAAAGAAGCGACGAACCCAGAACATCCTACAGCAGTGGTTGTATTCAAAATGATGAACGCGACGACATGCTGTGCACACTCACTTCGAGTCTATGGGGTTGGCTGGTCGAGGCTAGGATAGCGCGTCAGCTTTGCCTCGTCGGGGTTGGGATGTCAAGATAGGCATACGTCTCGACTCTCAAAAACCCAATAGCTTTCTCCATCTTCGTCAACCTATTTCAGCATTGAGTGAGCGAACAGAGGGATGAGGAGGGTCCGGCATTACTTGATTCCAAAACCGCAAACCGACCAACGTTCTACCTGCGACGTTCTATCGAGCAATCAGGCCAAAGTAGTATATTCGTGATACACCGCTCACTCTGCAATTCCAGAAATCCATGGCGAGCAACACGACAACGACGACAGTCTGACGGAGCATCGGATGTCGACAGCGGGCTAATGCAGACAACGCTAGACTGTCTTACCGATAGGACATAATTATCTGTGAAGAAACCACAGAGGATGTAAACTGAAATAGCGGCTATTCGGAAAAAATATAGAAAGAACAGGGCGACTGGGTGCGTAGACTAGGTCATGGACGTCAGGAGAGTACAAACAGTAATTGAAACGAGGCTAACTTGACGGAATATCCCTGCGATTCCTGGTGAACAAGCACAATCTCAGGTTGGGAAGGAGGAAGGAAAGGGGAGCACGGTACCAGACTCTGCGTCACCCTGGTTGGTGGCCATTTGCCCAGCAGCGTGGTTGGTTGGCGTGAGGACGACGGGCGCTCTAGTACTCGTGCTTTTGGGTTGTCCAGCATTGGGGACGGGCTCGACAGAAGGTTCATCTGGTTCGATGGTTTGGAGGAGTGGCGCGGCCGCGCTCATGATGGTGAAATGGCGTATGGTTTCAGGTCCGCAAATAAAAACGGCTTGTTCATGTCCGTCACAGACGAGTCCACGCCACTGCTTCAATCTAATCATCGCCCGCCTCTTCCTTTTCTTTCGTCCACTCTTCACCAGCTAAGGACCGCACAAGTAGATCGCATCCAACCAGAAGACCTGCGTCCAGATGGCTTAACTGGAGATGCCCTCCAGTTGGCCTTTTCCCTCATAGTGTTGCTTCAGTTGCGCAGGGCAAAATTGTCGCCCAAGCTCAGCCCTGCGGTCTATGATCAATGGCTTCAGATGACCGCTGATGCTGCTGATGCACGCACGCTGGAAGAGAAGATCATCAGCATGTGGACATCGTTCCTGTTGGAATATCGAACGACGCAGGACATCGAGACGGTTCTATGGACACAATTCCCCATCAGCGAAGGAGCTTACATGTCCCTCCGTGGTCAGTAGGACGACAGCATCTGCCTTGCCCCCCATTGACCGCTCTTGCAGTGCTGGACTTTCTCTGTGAAGAAGATTGTCCGAACACTCTGCTATTGCACCCAGTCATTATACCCAGCATAACGAACACATGGCGAAATGGATGCTCCTTTGACAGTGAAGTCGCGACGAGAAATGGCAGTTGGAAGCGCTACGACGCGTTCAGCACACCCCGGCACGTAAACCCCTGGAATAGTCTGCTGCTAAATCTCATACCCCAGTTCTCTAGTGCCGTCCACTTCTGGGAGCTGGTGTCACTCCTGTCATATCTCATGCTTCTTGCTCACTATCTGTTGTACCCTCCCGAACGTCCTCACATATATGATCAGGAGGTTCGATACATCGGCCCACGCGAACTCTTTCTCATCTTGTTTTCTCTTTCCTTCCTTTGCAAGAACTGGTCGCTGTCCGGCGTGATACACGGTCTTGTTCCGATCGCATTCATCTCATCATCTGGCCCAGTGCCTTTTCCGGGCGAAGTTTCCTTTGATCTTTTGCTATGGAGTTTTGCCCTGCATCTGCTCCGCATTCATGTTCCTTCTTCCCCATCTCCGCTTTTCTTGCTGCCGGCTGAATACAGCTTGCCATTTCCAATCTTCATTAGTATCCAGCTACGCCGCACGTTTAGTCCCGTGGCTCTATTTTCTCCCACTATTCCTATTGACATCCATCCTTCTGTCGTCGTCCGTGAACGACGTTTTGATTCATACAAGTCAGACCATCCGGATTCCACCTATGGAAACGCGCATCATGCTACTATATTTATTCTTCACCGTCTTCCTTCTCGGACTTACATCCTTCTTCCTCCTTGCAACTGCGCTTCCGTCCTTGTCTACGCACGAAGCAACGTCATGGAATCGCTATTCCACGGTCGTCGGTGGCAAGGCTCGCGTGGCCTTTATCGGGGCGGTCGCCTCGTATGCAGAACGATACACGTTTTTCGCGCCACTCAACATGGTCCCGCTCTTATTGGTTTGGATGCCTCGCCGAATATTCGGCATGCTGCACATCCCCTGTACAGGTAGCCACACGGTGGAGTTACTTCTTTGGAGAATTTTCGCAGGACCATTCACACTGTTATATGGTCTTATCGCGTTGATAGCGGATAGAAACACGCTACGGCCGAGAATCCAGAGTTCAGTGACAGACGGGATGTAGAACAATACTGTATTTAACGAATGCACAACCTTCCGAGTCATGACCGCTTCCGCGACTATGTGAGACATACCGATTGCAGTTTCCCAGCGCGCATTTCTTTCATTCGGAACGTCCACGATGGCGAACAGGCCATCGAAGAGACAGCGGACTTCTGCTCTGCCGGCCTTTGGCGCGCCCGCGGAATCAGATGCCTCCCCCATTTCGCAACCAAGCATTCCGTCGTCGTCGGCTTCGTCGACACGAAACCTGCCCATATACTCCGTCCCCGCTCTCACTTCCCTCTGTCTACGCGTGTTCGTCAACAGTTTCATCAAGCTTAGAACAAATGAGAGCGTTTGGAAGACAACGTCCGAGTACCTAAAAGTGTTACCGGAATTTCTGACCCCGAGGCTATTTGCCTTGCTCCGTCAGGCGTATCCGACATATCTTGAACACCAGTTCATTGTCACAGTATGTACATGCTCCACGATCCCTGGCGCGGCTAAATTCCCAGTCTCTTATGTAGTATCTCCTGCGTGGACCGTCAGTGACCTTCACTTCCGAACTACCAGGCGTGACGCGAGCCACAATCCTGGCTATACCAAGAATAAATCCAAGGCTACAGACGCTGGAACTCTCTGGCTTTGACAAGTACAGCGACAGCTTCTTTGCCGAGACATTGAGGCACCTTCGCGACCTCCGTTCGGTCACCTTACGGTACTGCCCCTCCACTTTACCTTCCAAAACGAGGTCGATGGCATAGCTTTTTCCAGTGGATGTACTAAAGTCGGTGCAGAAACCGTCCGCACGATCGGCGCAACTTGTAGCGAGCTGAGGTCCATCAATGCGAACTATACCTCTGCACCCCCTGCTGCATTCGTCCCCATCCTGGTTGGCTGTCTGAAACTGGAAGTATTAAAATGTGCCGGCATCCAGAGCTGGGTCAGTCAGACTAACATCACAAATGTATTCCGGAATCTGACGGACGGTGATAGACGGACGCAACCTTCAGCAGTGCCATTGCAACACTGAACACGGATTTGAAGTTCGATGCACTTCGCACCATTAAACTGCGCCAGACGCCAATCTCCGATACAGGTTTGAACCTGATATTACCTCTTTGCCCTAACCTTAGACGGCTCGACGTATCTTTCACGCGTGCGAGGCATCCAACAGCGTTATTGTCGCCCCGGACGGATCTCCGAATAATGAAGCTGTCGCTTACATCGACAGCCTTCTCCATCAATGACATCCTCTCCGTACTATCTCATCTGCCAGAGCTGCAGATTCTGGCCCTCGGCGACATGGGTGTTAACCGCGGCTCGAGACTTTCCATCACCAACTCTTCGGCAATGACGCTCGACGACGAAAGCCTGCAGGCACTGACGAAAGTCTTGGCGGATCGGCGTCTTGACAGCGTCAATCTCGTCGGCAATGTCAAGCTAGGCACCAGCTCCAAGTTCAATAATCCTCTTGAGGACTTCATAGTCCAAGTGGGCAGGAAGTGCAGGGTAAAATAAACTGTCCTCCATAAACTGCCGCTAAATCATTTTCCTAGAAATTAAACCTGGCTGGAATTCCCTCTCTTAAGTCGCACCACCTCTTTGGGCTGGTTCCGAATGACGCACTAGATGAGGTCTCCCCGCTCGAAACGCTAATTTTGAACAATACATCCATAGATGACGACGCCGGCACCTTTATTGCAAGTTGTCCGAACTTGAGGACCTTGAGCGTGGCGGGCACGAAGATTAGCAGTATGTAATTGGTCTTATTTTGTGTTGCTTATTGCTGAAGCGCAGGTACCTTGAGGTGATGGGCTGTTCACTATTCTCGATGCTTGCAATAAGCTCGAAAACCTTGACCTGACGAGCTGTAGGGGGATAAAAGTAGTCGATAGACGTCGGTTCTTCGAGGTTTGCGAAACTCGGTTTCTATCGCTCATTGGCTAACTTGTCCCCCAGGTTTGGGAACAGTCGAAGCACTGAGTTACACTCGTACTAGTTTGGTCTCAGGTTTGTTCATCTTCAAATGATTTCTTCCTCTTTAATACATGAATCGTAGAATCTGGGTACCGATTTCTTGCCATTAGGATGGTATGCATTGCGAGTAGACTATTGTCTCATGGTCATTTTCAAATTCAAACGCAAAAGCTCTCGCACTTACATGGATTACTAAACGTGCATGTGAAACCTGTGATGCAAGTTGTTGGCCCAGTCCATCCCTGACCTTTATTACAACATCAGTAGAATGACGCCGGCTAGTTAGTTTGGACGAACCTCCGCATTGCTGCCAAGCGCCAGCCGGGGCTGTACCTGTGGGGTTACTCGATGTAGTGGTCGTAGTTGTAGAACGAGTCGTTGTAGTAGACGCGCTTGTGGAGGTCGTGGGGGCCGCCGTTGTGGATGTTGCTGTCGCCGTCGGTGGAGGAGCTGCACCACTTGCATCTCCATAGAATATTCCACGGCCATTCGTGCCAATGTAAACGCTGAGATGGGACACATGAAATCAATGGAAACTGTTGTATAAGTAGATTACTCACCGTCCATATATGCGCGGGTCACCCGTTATGATGTTTGCGGAAGCAGAACCAAAGCCATGAGCTGCATCGTTGATTTGCACCCAGTTGACACCGGCATCATCGGACCTGAAGTAGCCAATACCACCGATATTGGCGGCTGCGAAGAGAGCAGGATATCCACCTGCTTTGAGGGCGCTCCAAGACCTATAGCCCAGGCTTGTGTCACAGCTGAAACAGCAGTGAAGGACGTTCCCATGTTTGTAGAGTGGAAAATGCCTTTGTCTGTCGAGACCCAGACGTCTCCGGTGACGCCGGGGTTGACAACAATTTTCACTGGCGAGCTGGAGCTTCCCAGGAACCCTTCGCCGAGAATGTCTTTCCTCCATCCGCAGAGAGATAGAAGGATGACCCTGCAGCCCCATAGAAGACCGAGTTGTTCTTCTTGTCCGACGCAATGACTGCAGTGGATGGGAGAGATGGAACCGCGGTGAATGGATTAGTGAACTGCGATATGAGGACGCCGTTCGACGCCGTACGCCACAGTACAGTATCGCCGTCAGCAGAGAGTGCGATCTTTCCGCCTACATATTCCCTATGTCAGCCCACTTCCAGTAAATTTTGACGAGAGGGAGAATTGACCTGAGACGTTGTCGGCTGCTCCGAAGTCCTGCGACCTGAAAGAAAGTTTTAGACTCTTTATCTAGAACAATAGACTACCGTTCATGTAGTTACCATGTCGCTCCTGAGTCGCTAGAAAGAGCGACCTGCTTTCCTGTTGAGCTAGATCGGGTCAAACGCAGTGTTGGAGAATGCATTGAGATTGAATGGCGTACCTATCGCCAGTACCAACGCGTACGATATTCGTCGGTTTGTTGCCAGCGAAGTCAATGTCACTAGCTGTCGCCCATGTAGGATTGATGAATCCAGTCTTTGGAGGTGCCGTTAACGACGTATGGGCAAAACCTGTGCGTAGCTTGAGCCAGAAGTCACCCTCGACACTAACTATCATACCACCAAGATCGCCGACAGCGGAAAGCAGAGAAGGGCCAGTAGGTGGAGAAATAAGCCCTTGTATCGAGGTTTCTTCTATGCCATCTGCCAGTGACGATATGGATACATTGTGAACAGTATCCCACTGATTCACACGAGTTTAAGATCTGCCATACTTTGAGTGATGCCGCTTCATACCTTGAGCAGATCATGACCTCCATAAATGGTAGCTCCGGTACCGTACAACCAGTGATTTGAATCAAATGGATCGATCACAAGGGCTATGAAAATAAGTTACGAAAGGCGAGAGTAGCAAATGAGCATCGCTTACATTCCATCATCCAACCAATCTGTTTGTCACCCAGCGTTGTGTCGACGAAATTGGGACCTAGCCACGGCGCCAGCGTGTCAGAGTACGTGTACCATTTGTTGATGTTCGGATAGCTGAGCCAGGACCAGAGGGGACTCCATGTAGCACCTCCATTTGTTGACCTAAATATCTGCCCGTCTGGCCACCAAGAGTTCAAGGCCGCAATCATGATTGTTCCCGGTTTCTGAAGATCTACAGCCACACCACCGAAACCGAAGTACAGGTCGCTGCCTGAAACTGGTGTAATATCCGTCCCTGGACTTTTCGTTGAGTATGCATTCGGGAAAGAGAGAGAGAGCAAGAGAAAGCTAAGGGCCTCGCTCACAGGTAGAGGACGTGATGTTATATTTGAAGACGGCACCTAAAGTTCCGTCGTACTGATTCTACTGTCAAGACCCATCGCATTTCGTTTTGAGGACAAGCGCTTACTGGACCAGCGCCATCGGAGTATGAAACGTAGAGGACCTTCTCTGAGAGTGAAATAACTCCTTTGTGTGGTAAAAAAGTGGTATTTTGTCCTGGGACCGCAGACCCTATTTCTGTATTAACTAATTGGTGCTTTTGTGGTATCGGGATAGTCACTTACAAGTAGAACCACCATCATTCGTTACGAAAATGTTGTTCGACCCTTTGTTTGCAACACCCACGAAAATCCTAGGAGTGGCCCTGCCAGACGATCCAGAGCTCCTATCAAAAGTGACCCATGCGATCCCTAACGATGAAGTAGGTGAGAGGTTTGGTAGGGGAATGGAGACCACATGAAACTCCTGACCAATCTTATCGCTGTTATACCCAGATGCGTCAGACGGATCAGGAATGTAGGTGCCTTCCATGGGAAGCAGGCATTAGAGATGATGAACTTACAGTTAGGGCTTACTCACCAGTGCTCGGGAAAGACGATACCTTGGTCCATGACACGCCAAAGTCAGTCGACTTCCAAAGACCGTTGCCACTCCTAGCACCGAAAAACAGGATTCCGTTGCTGTTGGGATCGATCACGAGTCTCTGAATAATTGGGTTAGAATTGACAAATAATAGATGACCATGGCTTACTTCTCCCCTGGATATGTGGTGTAAGAGACGAAATGGAGTTAGCGAGCAAATACTGACATTCCACGACCGGGCATGTTTCCCCCGACTTTGAAGGGAAGCTTGGAAGCAGTGAATGTTTCCGTAATCGGCGGATATCAGGATTTGGCCATTATTGGGATCCCAGGAATTGGTGTACATTCCCGTAGCCTGATTTCTGGCGGTTAGCGCAGTAATAGAAGCTGCAGCGATCGACCTACCAAGTACAAACGCGAAGTCTGTACTGGGTCTGTCGCTAGAGCATCAACGCCCCAATAATTCCAGCGCGCGTCGTCTACGAAATCCAGGAGGGGTGTCCAAGTGTCATCAGCATTTAGTTTATATGCCCCGCCTATATCAGTTCGAGCATATGCAATTCCCTGAAGAAGCTCGGTTCAGCGTAGGGAAAAAGATCTTTTAAGAAGAAGAAATGCCTTTTCTGACGGGTTAAAGACGATTCCCGGAACGAAGCCACCTCCACCTCCGATCTTGACGTTCTTCCAAGTGTACGTTTGAGATGCGACAGCATTCGTTACATGAAACGCAGTCGCTACAGCTAGGAAAGCCAACAACCAATTAGCCATGGCTGATAAGCGACGACTGACACCAAGGGAAAAGTTCAAGTTTTAGGAAGATAGACGCTGTCACTGACCTACTGACCTTTATATCGTGTAGACAGCGTGAAAAAAGGCTAAAGACGTCTCCGATGTAACCGCGAATCCTAGTCCGAAGTAATTGCGGGCGAAAGGAAAAACGTCGAATGCAGCAGGCAGATGCACGATATTCAGGCCAGACGAACTAAATAAAAGCAGGCAAGCTGTAAGGTCAGTGAGAATCGCCGAGGTTTGGCCGTTTTGTTGGAAAGGAAGCTTTGATAGCTGGATGAGTGGCGAAGAGGCTCGCTCTGGCACTTGTCGTGGCCAATACTGATTCGGATAACGTGAGCACTCATTGTATTAAGAGAAGTGGGTTAACAGCAGCAACTGTAGCCCTAGGACTGTCCAAGAAAAGAGACCAGTTCACAGATAATGGCGCTGCTGCCGACGTGGTAAAGAACAAGAGATACATGATCATTTGACGTGGATGCATGTGCCATGCACGCGGGATAGCGTAGAGTCTGTGGACCGTCGTTGCCGTCACGGAAGTGTTCAACCGATCACTAGAATCACGTGGTATTATAATAAGATCTTCCAAATCGGGAACGTAGAATAATAATGCCATCAATGAACGGTGGCTTGCGTCTCCGTTCATAACTTGTTGCCACTCCCAGCCATACTGTACTCCTCCTAATATCCTACAGTACCCTCAACGATCCTTATTACCCACATGTCTCTCTTTTGCGATACCGAAAACCGCCCAGCTGGTCTTGGTCTCCATCGTGCTCCAACCGCAATGCATGCCAAATCCTCATTCCCACCCTCGTTTTCGATTTCCACACGCAAAGCGCGCACAAATCCTGAATTACATGCTACACATGTTTACTCGTCCCGAATATCTCGCCGTCCCTTTGCAGACCTTTCTCAACGTGTCTCTGTGAGTGATTATTGGTGCTGGCCACTGACTGCAGACGTTTAATTCTTGCACCAGAACGCACACAACAAAGCTTCGTTCTCTGCTCAGAATTGGATAATGGTATCCTTTTTTCCCTTCAGGACTCTGGGGCAGAGGCATCCAGCACAATGGCATTTCAGCCACTCCCTCCGGTCCCCCTACGTCAGCTTTCAAGCTGTCGTCTCTTCTAGACATATTGTCGGACGAGAACGATTGCCTCGACACCAGTATACCAGAAACGCCATTGGAGACTCCCGTGCCCTCTTTGGCTCATTCTGCTTACGCTGTTCCGGACCCTCCAGCTACACCCAAGCCTGCTTCAGCGAACTTGGCGCGCGATTCTCGCGCATCCTAACAGTCCATATGTCCCTGGTCAACACCTATGAAGCAACGGATTCTCCGACCACTGACACCTCGTCGTCGATCCGACTTTTCAATTCAGTGTTCCCGACCCTGCTCTCGTTCTGGCGCTCGTGCACCAGAGCCGCCATCCATTCCAACATGTACAGCGTGCTTGACATCTAGAGCGTTTATGAGAAGATTGGCAAGCCTGAGGCATGTCATGAAACAGAACGCGAAACACGCAGCAAATCAGTTTCTCAAGTTGAAGAAGGTCTGTAGGCAGCAACGACCTCTTCGTGGCGAGCTGCCGAATGACGGAACACTGTCTCGTGTGGCTTCCCCTTTGGAAATGTCGTCAGTTCCGACAATGACTTTATGATCGATACATGGCACGAACGTGACTGCAACGAACAACATACAGAGACACGGCACTCGATGACGGTCGACGAGCACGAACGGTTCGGTAGCTGGGATGAATCTGCACGGAATCGGCAGCGTCATCAAACACGTTTCTCCTCTACCTTCAACGGTTGCACCTAACTCTTCTTC
>SJRY01000023.1:0-94327 GCA_011319805.1 Macrocybe gigantea | reverse complement strand
GCATCTTCCAAATTAAAGTATCGAACAAGTACACTGGCGATGATTTCGATGATGATCTACGTACCGTCCTGCGCCGAGCAGTGTTGCAAAGGCGAAAAGATATGCTTCATCATGGTGAATCGAACGGCTAGACTCTGGATTCTTAGAAAGGATGAACACCCTGCTTGCCAACGCCGAGGTCCCTGGTCTTTTCGAGGGTGACGAGTACGCTGCACTATTGACCGCCTGCAAAGAAGGCTCCCAGAGAGACGGGCCTGATGCTTGATTCTCCAGGAAGAATTATACAGATGGTTCACGCAGCAGGTTGCCAAGAATCTCCACGTCGTATTCACCATGAATCCCCGGAAAATGGCTTAGCATCCCGAGCAGCTACTTCTCCCGCATTGTTCAATCGTTGCGTTCTTAGATTGGTTCGGAGACTGGTCAGATCAGGCATTCTACCAAGTGGGCATGGAATTCACACATACTCTGGACCTTGACCTTCCTTCGTATAACCCTCCTGCTCACTTTCCGATCGCTTACCGAGGTCTCTCTATGCCCCCGGTCCATCGAACAGCTGTGGTCAATGCTCTTGTTCATGTGCATTCCTCTCTTCATCAGGTCAATCAGCGTCTCAGTCGTCGACAGGGACGTTATAACTACGTCACGCCAAGGCATTATCTGGACTTGTGAGTGATACTCCTCATTATAGTTCATCCCGTTTTCTCATGAATCGATAGCATCAGTCATTATGTCCGTCTCTATACAGAAAAGCGGGACGAGCTTGAAGAGCAACAACGTCACTTGCATGTCGGTTTGGATAAGCTCAAGGACACCGTAACGCAAGTCGAAGAATTACGCAAGAGCCTCGCAATCAAACGCTCTCAACTCGAGGCCAAAAATGCGGAGGCGAACGAGAAGCTTAAACGCATGGTCGCCGATCAACAAGAAGCTGAGCAGAAGAAAGCTGCCTCTATTGAGATTCAAGCCGCACTCGTCGAACAAGATCACAATATCGAACAGCGCCGAGCTGTTGTTATGGCTGATTTGGCCGATGCCGAGCCGCCGTCCTCGATGCCCAAGCAGCCGTCAGTAACATCAAAAGACAGCACTTACAGGAAGTTCGTGTTATGGCCAACCCCCCTGAAGCCGTGAAGTTAGCTATGGAATCTGTTTGCTCAATTCTCGGCCACAAGATTGACAGCTGGCGCACTATCCAAGGAATTATCCGTCGTGATGACTTTATCCAGCGCATTGTCAACTTCGACACTACGCAAATGTCCAAGCAAACGCGGGACATGATGAAAAGGGATTTCGTCAGCCGACCTTCCTTCAACTTTGAAACTGTCCAACGCGCCAGTAAAGCCTGCGGCCCTCTAGTCAAATGGGTTTTGGCACAAGTGCGGTTCTCAGAAATTCTTGATAAGGTGGAGCCCCTTCGAAACGAAGTGCATTCATTAGAGCAACAGGCCGAGACCACGAAGAAACAAGCTGCAGCTATCATAGACATGATAGCTGAGCTCGAGGGAAGATTGCGAAGTACAAGGAAGAATATGCTCTGCTTATTAGCGAAACACAGGCCATCAAATCGGAGATGGAGCGTGTCCAAAGCAAGGTTGATCGCAGCATGAAGCTGCTGGAAAGTTTGTCCTCCGAACGTGGTCGTTGGGAGGCAGGCAGTCGCACCTTCGAGGCGGAAATGAGTACTATTGTTGGCGATGTGCTTGTTTCAGCTGCTTTTCTGGCTTACGGCGGTTTCTTCGATCAACATTATCGAGAAGTCATGTGGCAGGAATGGTCAAGCCATTTGACAGACGCGAACATCAAATTCAAGCCGGAACTATCCTTCGCTGAATATCTTTCCACGGCTGATGACAGATTGGGCTGGCAGTCGAAGTCCCTGCCTTCCGACAACCTGACAACAGAAAACGCGATCATGCTCAAACGCTTTAACCGCTACCCTCTCATCATTGATCCCACTGGACAGGCTACCACCTTCCTTATGAATGAATACAAAGAAAGGAAGATAACGGTCACTAGTTTCCTTGATGAAGCCTTCCTAAAAGTCCTCGAGAGTGCCCTACGGTTTGGAAATCCTCTGTTAATTCAGGATGTGGAGCGCCTCGATCCGATTTTGAACGCCGTTCTCAACAAGGAAATCCGTCGAACGGGCGGGCGAGTGTTAATTCGATTAGGCAGTCAAGACATCGATTTCTCCCCGTCCTTCACCATGTTTCTCTCCACACGTGATCCGTCTGTAGAGTTCTCTCCTGATATCTGCAGTAGGGTGACATTCGTCAATTTCACCATGACTCGCAGCAGTCTCCAAAGTCAATCGCTCGATCAGGTACTCAAAGTCGAAAGGCCCGACACGGAGAAGAAGAGAACGGATCTCATGAAAGTCCAGGGTGAATTCCGATTGCGTTTGCGAACGTTGGAGAAGCTTCTCCTCCAGGCCCTCAATGAATCGACTGGCAATATCCTTGATGATGACAAAGTCATTGATACTTTAGAGACACTCAAGCGCGAAGCAGCAGAAATTACCCGAAAGGTCGAGGAGACTGACATCGTCATGAGAGAAGTAGAACAGGTAACCGCGGAATATCTCCCTCTGGCCCAGGCCTGCAGTGCCGTTTACTTCGTCCTAGAGCAACTCAATCTAGTCAATCACTTCTATCAATTCTCGTTGAGGTTCTTCCTTGACATCTTTGACTATATTCTCCATCACAATCCTAACCTACGCAATATCACGGATTATCGCCGCCGACGGGAGATCCTTCTGGATGACCTTTTCCTGGTTATCTTCAAACGGACTTCTCGAGCTCTTCTGCATCGAGATCATCTCATGCTCGCCGTCCTTCTATCTCAAATAAAGTTGCGAGGTGTGGAAGAGATTAACGATGAACTGGAATTCTTGCTTGAAGGCGGGGACAACGTTCCGATCTCAAACATTAATCCTGCTACCCCACAATTTCCCTTCCTGACCGCTGATCAAGCAACGCGTTTGGACAGCTTTGCGAGGCATTCAGTATTCAAACCGGTGGTGACGCATATGACAGATCATGAAGATGAGTGGATCAATTTCGTCGAGTCCAGTACACCGGAGCAATGTGTCCCGACGCCCTGGGAACCCGCCTCGTGTAAGCCCATCCAATGCTATCACAATCCGACCGCTGATATATTTACATAGCTGTTCTGGAGGCCATTCGAGCTCTCTTGATTATCAAATGTTTCCGGCCAGACAGGTTATTACAGGCCACGGCGATCTATGTCTGGGCCGTGTTTGCGATGGACCTAGCTGCAGAATCAGCCTATGATCTTTCTGCTATAGTATCCGACGAAGTTCCTCCATCCACTCCCGTCGCATTAATCTCTGTACCAGGCTATGACGCAAGCTACCGGGTGGAAAACCTTATCAAGAACACAGGCACTCGTTCAACATCTGTTGCAATGGGCTCTCAAGAGGGATTCACGCTCGCAGATCAAGCTATCGCTGCCGCATCACGACAAGGCACTTGGGTGCTATTGAAAAATGTTCATCTGGCGCCTACATGGTTAAGCCAGTTAGAGAAGAAGTTGCAGACGTTGAATCCACATCGTTCTTTCCGTTTGTTTTTGACCATGGAAGCCAATCCTTCAATCCCCGTGAACATTTTGCGTCAATCACGTCTCATCATGAACGAACCGCCTCCAGGGGTCAAGGCTAACTTGTTGGACTCTCTTCGAAGCATAGCGCCAGCCCGTTTGTCCCAAGGACCAACGGAGAAGGTCCGACTGTACTTCCTCCTCGCATGGTTCCACGCTGTCGTCCAGGAACGTCTGCGCTATGTCCCTCTGGGCTGGAGCAAAGCGTACGACTTCAATGACTCGGATATGGCGTCTGCTTTCGGGACCATAGACTCTTGGTTGGACTCCGTCTCAAAAGGGCGAACAAACATAGACCCCGCGATTATCCCATGGGACGCTCTTCGCACCCTCATTAAGCAATCGGTCTATGGTGGTAGAGTGGACAGTGACTTCGATCAGCGAATTCTGGATGCCTTTGTCGATGAACTTTTCACGCCATCAGCTTACAATGTTGATTTTAATTTGGTATCGAATGTGTCCGGTGGTCAGCTCTTAGATGCACCCGACGGCACCAAGTTGGAGAACTTCATCTCCTGGACGCAAGCTCTGCCAGATCGGGAACCTCCTTCGTGGCTCAGCCTGCCACCAACTGCCGAGCGCGTGATCGCCATTGCGCAAGGTAAGCTTCACCCCCAGTTGCGTCATATGTTAGGCTGAAGACATCGCACTCTAAGGCAATGAGTTGCTTGGAAAACTGCGGAAGATGCGCATGCTCGCCGACGATGATGAAGATGCTGCTTCATCGGCAACATCTAAGTCACCGTCTTCCCAACCTGCCTGGATGCGGATGTTGCTGGATCGGTGCCGGGAATGGTTGAACCAACTGCCCGAGGTGCGTTTAGTGCAGTTTCTTTGGAGTGAAATCGCCCAAGTTGCTTTCCAGAAATTCAATGTCCTTGAGAAACAATCCGGCGATTCTGATCCGTTGTATCGGTTATTCTTCCGAGAGGGTGCTGTGGGAAGCAGGCTTCTAAGCCAAGTTAGAAAGGACCTTGCAGACGTCGTGAAAGTCTGCTTGGGAGAACTGAAACAGACCAACCATCTGAGGACTTTGATGAGTTCGTTGACTAAAGGCATGTAACGCAACTGGATAGGCCTGCATATCATCTACTTACGTTAAGCTGCCCCAGGCACCATTCCGGACCACTGGCGGCGATATAAAGTGACGAAAGCAATGGCAGTCAACGGCTGGATTGCAGACTTCTCTCGACGACTGGTACAGCTTGACGGAATTGCCAACCTCGATAATCTTGCCAACGTCGAAGTCTGGCTTGGTGGCTTGTTTTATCCCGAAGCATACGTCACCGCCACACGACAGGCAGTCGCACATCGAAAGAAATGGAGTTTGGAAACCTTGAATCTTCGCCTGGATATAGAACGCGTGAACGATCCAGGGGCTTTCATCGTTGATGGTATGTTGTGACGATGTGATCAATAAGCTCATGCTAACTCGGCAACAGGCTTGGTCCTCGAGGGCGCGTCTTGGGTCTCAAACAATCTCGTTCTGAACAATGGCGAATCCGTGAGACTCAATCCATCGCAAATTCGCTGGGTCCAGTCTGGCGAGGACGAATCAAGAGAAGGATTGGTCAACTTGCCTGTCTATCTGAACAATGACCGCAGCGATGTGCTCTTCACCGTTGAATTGCCATTCGATACCAACGCCGGGGCACTGGTGGCCACCCGGGCAGTCTGTCTGACAGCAGGAGGCTGATGGAGGGAACATGCACGACTGCAGATTACATACCCATCGCAACGACCATTATACCTTGCAAGCACGCTTATGGGCCTCATTAATCTTGTCTAATGTACGCTTATGACTTACAATGATTTATCCATTCTTTTTCCGCATCTACGTCCAGACGATCAAGAATACTTCCCCCGACAACCTCAAGCACCTTCCAGTCAATTTCTATTCCTTGCTTTTTGAAAATGGCTCGAGCATCTTCGGCAATGAGTTGATATCCCCCCGTCGCCAGGGCCAGTATTGTAGGTCCAGCACCTGACAAACATATCCCAAGTAGACCAGGATGCGTTTCAGGTGTGATACAAGAGGTGACCTCAGGTAAACCAGGAATCTGATGGAGAAGGTCAACGGGGTATGTGAGAGCACTCAAACGCAACGACCCACCAATCCTTTACGATAAGGTTGGTGCACACGATCTTTCATGGCCTCGTAAATCAGGCCCGGATCAGGAGGCGTCTGTCCCAATGCCGTCGTGAGTACGGCCAGCCGCTGAAGATTGAACACCTGAGACAACGGTCAATATGACGCCAGTCTTTGATGGTGCACCACGCTTACGAGGTCTTTCCTGCTGTACGTTGTGGGTAAGACTTCACGCGCCGTAGCTGTGCTCAGTTCAAATCTGGGTATGATGGCGACGGCTTTTATGCTCTTGGACCATCCGAAGCGAATAAAATGACCGATCCCGAAGGGAGGTATGGGAGGTGGAGGGTATAAACCCCAGTCCTCACCGGCGTCGGGAGGATATTCTGGCAAAACTTCGCTCAACGGGACACTTGCGGCTTCGCTCGCCTCTTCGTCAAGTTCCTTTAAATACGAGCCTACAAATCCACCCACAAGAGCGGCTGTAACGTTGTCCGGATGCCGCTCCACCATCAACGCAAAGTCTAGCATCCTCTCCGTGGGCAGATTGAGCTGGCCGAGTTCGTTGCCCAGCAATACACCAGCTATTACAGCAGCGCCGGACGACCCGAGACCGCGACCAAAGGGGATTTCGTTGTGAACATGGATCGTGACGCCGGAAGGGAAGTACTTTAGCTGGTGACACCGCAGGACGTAAAGCGCCACGCGTGTGGTGAGGTTTTTGTATGCGTCCAAGGGCACTTCATCGGCGCCTTCTCCTGAATAGGTGAGTGAAGGCGGTCGAGAAGGAGAGTATTCCGGAACAGCTGGGATGGTCACTGTGAGGGTTAAATATAAAGAAAGCGACAGTCCGACGACATCAAAACCTGGTCCAATGTTGGCTGAAGTCGCTGGGACACGGATAACAAACTTGCGGGAAGCCATCTATAACAAAGATTCATGAAACCGAAAGGTCATAAATCATCCATTGCAGTCTCTACCTTTGAATAGACGGACGGCCAAAACGCTGAGGACAAGCTACCGATTCATTATAAACTTTTATCTCAATTACAGATGCGCGAGTCATTTTCGGCAACTGATAACAAATTTTTTCCAGCTGAAGCCTCGACAGTCTAGGTTCGGAATTGTCGGCTTTGTTCGGAAATAGCAAACACATTGGACCTTCTGAGGACTATGTACGTATGTACATCGATCAATCGTTACTGTGTTAGGTTACATTGATCACTCCACAAGTTTCTCAATGCCAACAGGCACCTAAAAGGATTATAGGATTGGTACTCAAATGACATCGATCAAGAGGTTCAGAGACTGTACCTTCCAACCATGAGCAGCTGCTGCCCGTTTGAAGCCTTCCAGAGACTCCTTTGGACTGTACTGCCTGAATAACAGCGCAGGTGATCAATTCTGAGCTACAGAGCGGGCAGTGTAGCCACGCACCTGTTGTAGTCAGGAGCAAGCCGTGCCGGTCTGGGATCAAGATTGGATATCGCCAGCTTGATTTGAAGCAGTACCGCGGAAATACTGGGGACCATACATAAAAGCCTGACGACTCACGAACGGTCTGCATCATAACATTACCTATAACTCGGGAGCCAACCTATCAATCGCGAGGGTTGAGCGCACTGTAATCCGAGGTATTCCGCGAGACTCACCATCCGCAGTCAAAAGGTCCATGCATATCGAACCGCCTATCATACGTCAGTTTGGGTAAAAAAAAAATAACTCGACAGAGACGTACCGCCAGTAACGTGGCCACCCCCGCCTTGTATAAAGGGTAAGAACCGCGGAGAGATGATTCTGAAGAAAGGCGGCGACAGAGGGAACGCAGGAGGGAACCTAATCTCAAAGACGATAGAATTGATTTTTCTAATCCATCTAGTCAATATCCAAAGTTAGACGGAACCGTAAACAAACGACGACCTCTGTTTTAAGTCCCTTGCAATCGGAATGTTCTCATCGAACGAGTGCATTTCCACAATCCACTGGAAGAGGTTATCCCCAACCAATTCTGGCGGCACGTACCAGCCAAGCTCTTTCAGGCTTTTGGCGTTTTCTTGCTCTTTGAGCGTGGCTTTCAACTCCCTTTGGACGGCCATCGTTGCGCTCGGGGACGCTTCTGATGGAGGGGGCATCAAATTGGACACACATTTCTGCACCCACTCGGCATCGTGCTGCCAGTCAGTTTCGCAGCGGACTGCTCGATTTTCAACTTTGTCCGAAGGCTTTTGAGCCGCTGCGATGACGTCCTCTTCATCGATAATGTCCACATCTTCATCCCATTCAACTTCTGCTGGAGGGGTCGAAAGGCGCCGGACCGGAATATGGCAACGTCATCCTCATCGTTGTCCTCTTCCACATATTCCTGATTTCTGGCAGCCAACAACGCGTTTAGTTCATAAGATGGCTCCGGAATCTCAATGCGAGCCCTTCCTAGCGTGATGGGCTGTTTTGGGTCGAGGTCAACGAACGGCACCTTGCTGGGCTTGTTCTTTTCAGAGGATTCTCTGTATTCATCAGACGTGCCTCTGACTAGGAGGTAACGACTGGTATATCGAACGTCAGTGCGCGAGAAAAGAAAGTCGCTGCCCCGTACCATATGATCCAGTGTGTATCTTTGACAACGAAATGTGGAGCGTTAGATACAAATGCGCGAGGTAAATTAACGATTTCTGCCACAGCGGCACAGTTCGTCGGACCGATATTGCTATTCTTCCAAACAGCGCCAGAGCTGCGCGAATAAGATGAAATGGAGACATTGCCGTCTTTGGCTAAGTACACCCCTGTTTAGAGTCATTAGAGTTCCATAATTGTGTCAAGATGATCGAAGAATGGCACCATCTCCATATGCTCGTCCATTAGCAACAGTCTTGTACCAGAGCCCGTGTCGAACAATCTTTATAGGTGTTTGTCATTCATCAAATACTTGTGGAGACGTGTAACTTACGGAATGCCAGTTTTTCATCGGCGATCCGTGGAATGCCTAGTGAAACATGAGAAAAAAAGCAAAAGCACTAGCATGCACATCATACGAAGAGAGACGGATATTTCCGTGCATTGGCGTCCTGCTTCTGGGCGTTCAAGACCGCCTCTTTAAATTTCGCTTCTGCGTCGGGCGCGCCAACGCTAAACCGGAATTGCCGCCACACAGGGGCTGCGCGAAAGTCTTCTAAGCTTCGAAATGTACAGTCAATTAAGATATGTGGCTCTTACCAATTCCCCGCAAGCCTTTCTCCTCTGAAGTGATCTCTTCCAGGTTTGCAGTGCATGAACCGACTATCCTGTAAGCAACGGGTTCTTGAATAGCGCGGAACACATAATTAGAAAGTATACATGCCACCGTAGAACCAGCCATGCGGCTGGGAGAATATCTGGGTCCAAGTCCTTGAGCTTGGGCTTTGATTTACCGGGCTTGACCTTCTTCGCCAAGTGCTTTTTCATGTCATCAATCTACAGACGGTTCAGATTACGAAAAGGAAAGTTACGAAATGTGACAAACTGGTGGTAAAGTGTTTATGAGCTCGACAATCGACATTCTCATCTGTGCAAAATGTGAGTGCAGTGTGAAAAACAGGAAAGAACAACGTCGTTCTCACCAGCGTCAAATCCAACTTGTCGAAATCGCATAATCCATCCTTGTCCTGGACTCCAGGTATAGTTGCATCGGTCTATGAAGAAGGGGCAGTCAAAAACCGCTAACTCGGATATCAAACAAAACGTTCTAAACCTGGGGGTACGGTACTCGTAAACCCATTCCAACCGGTAGGGGTTCACCGAGAACTTGCTCAGCAGCTGCACAGTATGCCATCGAGACCAATAAATCGACCGTTCTTGGGTTGTGAACAATTTCGTACTGTATCAGCCGTTAGAGGATTGAGGGGTGGGGGTGATGCTATGAGGAACTTACCTCCAATGATGGTCCATGGTTCAGCGAATAATACCGGAAAGCACAAAGTTTCGAGTCACAGACGTAAGGCTTGAGCGCCTCGAAACCGGTGTTGAGCTTATTGTGGCATACGAGGCAGTAGCGGGTGCATAGCTGATGTTTATTTTCCCGAAGCCTTCTCAGTGATCTACATCGAGAACAATGAAAATTTTCTTACGGACAAACGGCGCAAGAGGTAACAGAATGCGACCAGAGGAAGGTTGATCTTGCTCTCTTGGCCGATACCGGATAACGGATCCTGCGGCAGGTCCTTACTTCGGGCGAATTTTAACTCATCTTTATCGGCTTGTAGTATCTCCTTGGTAACAGAGAACGGTTTTCGCTAGGTGAGAGACAAGCCAATGATAGAAAGGGATATACCTGTTCCATTTCACGATATACATCGGCGTCGGTCTTCTGCCCCTTTTCAATGTACGAAAGGAGCATCTCGGCGCCGGCCCAACCTAAGTCGAACTTCCTCCGAATTTGGAGAACTCTTAAAAATGCCTGGTCGAGCAACGACTCCAGCGAGCTGCTCAAGCTGAATTTGTCGAATCTTCCTTCGTCTTCCTCTTCCTGGAGTTCCTCTTCAGCGGAATGCTGCACGTCTGGATCATCAAAGTCCAAATCCTCATCCTCGGAGGCTTTCTTCGCTTCAAGATGCAGTTCGTCTTCCGCATCACGGACTATGAGGCTGAATATTCTTGTTGCGTCTTGAGCATTCTCCCTCCCAGGCTTATATTTTGCCGTCAGCCCAATCTTGAAGGACAAATCGGTCCCATAACGCTGCGCTATAGTGCTGTATGTGCCATCATCGGCCATCGGTGGATACACTGCGCGGAAACCAGATATGAGAAGGGTCAGATGCTGAAGACGATCGAGGAGGCGGCTGTCCCAAGCCATCAGGGCTCGAGGGGTATGTATTGTGCCAGATTGATGACAGGAATGGAGACGGAAATGAAAAATCCATCGCCACCGGACGGAATGAAACCTGGACGATAACCATGTCCAGCAATTTCAACGAAATCACTGCGAGTATGGAGGGTGAGCCGACATGGACGGAATCAAAGACAGGGAAAATATCACTCACGTCTGAAGCTGTTGCAAATCGCGCTTGAACTCAACATCCATGTCATCCTGTGTAGCAAAATCATCGTAGGAAATCTGAGTATCATATGCTTCGCTATCATCCCATCGTCCGTAACTATGTCCTGGTGATCTTGAAAAGCGCCTTTCTGTCCCACGATGGCATGAAGTAAGCCCTGAATAGTCTGTCTAATGCTCCGAGAATCCGATCCAATATGTTCCAGTGCTTGGCGAATCTCCGGCGCTAAGTCAGAGTCCTGAGAGTAGCCAAAAAAGGAGTGCTCTCGAGGATAATCAGCGGTGTCTGATACGCGTTGAACATAAAGGCTTGAGCAAGATCTGAGCGTAAAGAGTTTGGACTAGTTTACCAGTGACTATTATACTGGCAGTGACAATACGCTGGCCAGTTACGACATGGCATAGCTCAATTTCGACTGAGCCTTCTTCCTCTCCTTTGCGGATCTCTATGCGACGGAGAACATGAACGAGGAGCGTGGAAAGCGAGTGAAGCGTGATCGCGCACCGTTTATTTTCGCGTGTTGATGGACGTAACCACCACCGAATTCTTCAATGGCATCAGCCAAGTCTGCCGCGAACCGTCGTCTGCCTTTCAGATGGGCGTTCTTCGCCGGTCCTTCATTCTTAGATACGCTCTCAGCGGCCGCAGGCACGCATGTGTCCACGTTCATCGCCCGATCGAGTCGATCTTGAAGTACATGCATCGGTGGCGCAATAATCCGCAACAGCCAAAACAGCGGGATGATATATAACGAGTTGCGGAAAGCAAGCGTTCCCAAGAGAATGTCAAGAAAGAAAAGGCAGAGGCAGAGATAAAGAGAATCAGAACTGCGGAGGGATACGTGGAAGAAGCAGAAGAAAAAGAGCGGAGGAGGGTTGTGATTCGTAGGCGCGGGCGTGCTGCGAATACTTACTGCCCATGGACCCCTTCTTTTGACGCTTTGGGGCGCTCTTGCGAATCGCTTTGGGCTCCTCGTCAGAGTCGCTCACGACGATGTAGTCCTCGGACGGGTGACTGCGGGTCAGCGGTGGCATGGCGGATATATGGCGACGGATAAAATCAAAGACAGCACACAATCTAATACATGAACGAGTGTGGGCGTTGTGATGCCTTGTCTGAGGTCTTGCAACCGGCGCCAAGCACAGGCCTAGGCGCGTCAAAAAATAGGCTGGCGTCTCAGACACGTGCCACGAAACGCGACAGTGTGACTCACAATGACTCGAAGGTGGACTCGCATTTTCTTGTCATTTGCTAGAAATAGGACAAAATGGTACTACTACTTGATGTTCTACAGCAGAACTTGAGTGAAGGGGAAAAAGAAACAGTTGAATAGACATTATAAATGACGGAAACAGCTCTTACCCACTTGACCTGACGAAGAAAAAGCAAAATATGGAAAGGCGAAGAAAAACGTAAAAAAAGACAGCCTCATTACGATCTTGCGTGTCCGTCTACCCTGAAAAATATGGATGCAGGGGCATAAAACCACAAAAAAAAACAAAATGACTGTGTCAAGCGGAGGCTATCGTGTAGCAGGCTGGTGCGTTCCCTGGTACGTACTCGACGTCTGCTGGACGGTCTGCCCAGCTGGGACACCAGGTCTGAGGTGGATTGGAAGAGTGGGCACAACGCCCTGTGCACCCTGAGTCTGCGTCGGCTGACCATAGACCGTGTTCGCCACTGCAGGCGTCCTCACGCCTGCAGGTGGTGGCGTTGCTACTCCAACACTGCTGAAAAAGCTTCCATATGTCGGAACGGCAGCCGCCGCGCTGGGGGGCACGGTGACACTGGTGCCTGCACCAGCGCCGCCGCTTGTAATAGTCGACGCCGTGCCCGTCTGGGGCTGTGGTGTGCCACGACCAGAACCACCCGCTGTGAGCGCGGTGTTGCCCATCATCATGCCCAAATTCATGGTCTGGTATGTGTTGTACCAGCCTGAATAGGCGGCGGCTGCGTAACCCTGTTGCTGTTGGCCGTAATAACTCTGTTGCAGGGGTATGCCGACACCAGCTTGAGCCGTTGCGTATTGATAATATGCGGGAGCCTTGTACGGCGTGTAAGTGGTCGTGGGCACAGGCGTCGTGCCTGTTCGGTAGGGCTGTTGGCTTTGGGCATACTGTGCTTGCTGGGCGGCGTTTGTTCCGTAGGCGTAAGTGTAACCTGAATAGGTGAGAGGCGTGGTCATTGCAGCGGGTGGCACCGCTGCTGGAGTGGTCACTGGAGCCGCAGCAGCGGCTGTAGCTGGCGCAGGTGCAGGTGTTGTGACCGGACGCATTTTGATAGTATTGTCATCACGAAGAGCAGTCGCGCGTGTCGGCGGTAATGTCCCATGCCAGCCGGGCTTGGGTTCTAGAGCCAGGGATCGATGAAGTTTCCTCAAAACAGAAGACGAAGGTACGATCGAGATAGGCGGTTTTTCTTCCGAGTCGCTGGGTAGCGTGTGTGGTCGAAGGGACGCCAGCACGGAAAGAGACTCCATAATTCCTTGTGCTGTGACGAAGCATATAGCTTTCTCGTGTAGAAAAATGAAAAAGGGGTTGACAGACCTATTTCCCGCTCTTCCGAGCCTTCTGGAACGGTGCTCGTAGCTCCGTCTTCTTTCATTATCCGAGCCTGTTGAAGTTCCTCAAGCCTCATCAAAGCTTTGCTGTTCCGGTCCAACAGCTCCTGAACAGCATTTTCCAACGCCAAACTTCCTAAAGCAGATTTTATGGCTTCAACCTGATCCGAAGGCAGAAGTTCGTTGAGCTCTTGATCATCGACCGTCTGCATTGGTATTGGCTGTGGGGAAGGCAGATTATCAGAGAGAATTTCTTGGATAGAATCCTCCTCTGTCGGTGCCTGGACTGATTGCGCGCTCTTTTTTCGCTTCTCCTCGCGACTGTACAATACTTGGCCCAACTCGCTCCGGCCAACGTACTGTCCATCGTAGTCATAAGCCGGTGCGAAACTTGCCCAGATACCGTAATCAAGAAAGGTCGCAGTGGTGACTCGTCTCTGCGCGGGTAACGGTTTTGGCGAAGGAAGCGGCTTTGTGGGCCTGTACAAACTCAGAGTAGGAACAGCTCTTGTTGAGGTCTCGGCAGGTGTGGGAAGGATAGCAACGAGTTCCACGTTGGCGGTCGGCAGGTCGCTGAGTGCGGTGGTAAGATCTGCGTCCGTGTTGAGGGATGTCCAATAATCACCAGTGGGGAGATGCTGTACAAGGGCGTACTTGCGTGCCGATATAGATGAAGGCGACTCTGCGGCAGACTCATCTTTAGGAAGGATGGATGAAAGGGACGGAGGCACCGGCAGGGAGTGGTGAGATGCCTGGGACAGGAGCGACAGTGCAAGGTTGCAGAAGCGGAGCTGCTGTGTAGCGGTAGGTGACGGTCTTGAACGGGGAAGGGAAGAGATAGGGAAAAGGTTCTTGATGGCAGCGCGCAGGACGCGGAGAGGATGTTGTGACGGCTGCTTGAGGAGCGCGCGGAGCGAAAGGGAGGCGGAGGGGTCTTCGGGAAGAGGAAAGACCCGGTCGAGAAGGCCCTGGGTGTCAATCCTGATTGTAGACGATGAGGCGCGAGAAAAGATGTGTAGAAACTAGAAAAACGCACATTTCGAGTATGTCGAGGATTGCCTGTGCATGACTGTCCAGGATAGGTGTGTCGAGGACATTGAGAGCGGCGGTGTCGTCCTGTCTAGATTGTTTCAGTGGAAGATTCGGGGACGAGGGTCTCTTGCGCTTCTTTGGTCTGGAGACTGGCAGTGGCGGAGGCTGTTCATGCTTGTCGGGATGCGCAGACGAGCGAGTTGCCCTGGCCATGACGCGCGAGACGGTCGCGTCGAAAAAAACAAAAAATAACAAGCACAAGTCGCACTTTTAAACTCCGCCCACTCTCCTCAATGCCATCGTCCATCCTGAGAGCACGGCTCCGCTCCCTCCCCGCCAACGGCCATGCAGCCTTCGTTCCACAAATCAGAAAGCTGGTTTTTGAGTTCTGCGACAAGTGGCCCTCCTCCGCCAATGCCCGCACTTTCCTCCTTACCCACCTCCAGCCGCTCGCACGACAGAACCCCACGTCGAGATCGTCGTGAAACAACGCAACCAGCGCGAACCCATCGTTCGCGGCTTTTACAGTACGCGTCGTCTTATCCGAGTTTTATTCTCGACTTGACCGGACGCTACACCCAGTCAATGACCGCCAAAAAGTCGTCCCCCTCAACAGGCTCGAGGTCACTGGCATACAGAAGAAGGTCCAGCTCCTACTCGACTCATCTGGTGCCAAAATCAAGCCCTTGAAACGCCGTTCCGTCGAGAGCACAACAGAAGCCGCAAGGGGTATTTGGAGTGGTCTCCACGCTCAGCGTCCAACACTATGACGCTGCATCATTTTTTTTAATCTATTGTATGTACCGGTTGTATCCTCGCCGCTTCGCCCTTACCTTCATATCAGCCTCTCATTCATTCCGACAGCCTGATCTTTATTGGACTGACGGTCCAGTCACATGATACCTAGTACAGCGACGTGAGGTCGCAGCCGACGTCGCCTACACGCGTCCGCTAATCTGTAATCACCTTATTCGTACCCTCAATCAATACACAATGAGCACACTCACACCCCACCCCGTGTCACCTATCGCACCTCCGTTCACCGCAACGAGGCCGCCCGTTGCAGCACGCCACGACCGGATGGCTTCGCATCGCCGATCAGCCCTCTACACGTGGAGGCCTTGAGGTTTAAGATATTCTCTAGCCATTCCCAATCATATGAGGCTCCGAGTCCCACCCGACTATTCCTCCTTTTTTCCATCCTTTCCTGACTGTCTAGTACTTCGTTCCATCGCCCTTTTCCACAGAGCCCTTCTCGTGGTGCAGGTACTTGCCTTTGATTGACTGAACTTCCTTTCTTCACCCCTTCCTTCTGCCGACCCTTCAAGCTTTTACCCGCGGTGATGTATTCAGTAAGTCAAAAGCCCCCGACTTTTCTCTTTCGGAGCGCCCCTTTGTCTTTTCCCAAGTTTGCTCACCAATGGCCACATACATCCCCGGCGCACAGAACAGCGTGATGTCAGACAGTGACGGCTCTTCTATTGCTTTGACGATCGACGAACTAAGGTGGCTGCATATCAGTGCTGCCATTGACGGAGATGGTCCCCCAGTTTCGGTAAATTTTCTCCGAAGTCGGTTTTTCTTCAATTCCTTAATATCGGACACTTTCCAGCCTGCTGGCGAGACCGCTTCACATTCATCAGATATAAATACGCATTCTGTCAACCAGCACAGTTTCTTTGAATCCTCTGCCCAGATCCAGCCCGCCTACGGCACGGTTTCAGCACCGAAAGCACGTCTAGACAGTCGTTCAGGCATTAATCTACCGACCTACGTCCTCGTACGTCTCCACATGCTTAGACTCAACTCTAGTCGTTCTTCATTAATACTCGTTCAAAGACGCCCCCAACGCCAGTCCCGTCGCCCCCTCCTTCAAACTCGACTTTTGAAGCGGAATCAGGATCATTCATAGAGTCTGCAACTCCTGACAACAGTTTCGCGTCTTTCATTTCTGAATCAAGCTCCGACAACGCGGATACGTACAGTTTAAAGTCGTATCGTCCGTCTTCCTTCAATAGGCCCTCGCCCACCTCCTCAAAACTGGATCTCGCCCTCCATCCCCACCCGTACGGTCACAGAATTCCCCCATCCCCCACTTCTCAAAGGAACAGGCACTATCACGTCGAGGATTCTCCTCCTAATCTCTCCATGAAGCTTCCAGGCCCTTCTTCGTCTCTCGGTTCTTCTCGCTCGTACATGGGTACCACATCTATGGCCGTTCCATCTGCAAGCAGCCGCTACAATTCTGCAACTTCTTCCCCGCTTTTGTCCCGGTCCCTCCCAACTTCCCAGTCTGCTAAACGTCCTGAGTGGATCTATCGTCATCCTCGCCCACGCACCTCTTCAGGCCGATCGACCTTCAGTAACACATCCGCTCTTCCTGCTATCGCGACCTCACTCCCCTCACGCCCCCGTACCCGGTCCATCACCTCTCGCCATCGGCCCCGACCACAGACAGGCTACTACTCCTCAGCACGCCCCCATCCACGCCTGCAGCCACGCTCGACCGCCAAGTCCGAGCCAGCAGGGGTAGGCATGACTGCAGAGGAGTCAATGATTAAAGCTAAATCGACCAAAGTGGCGCCGTTCTGGTCGAACATTCTGCGTCCGCGGCCTGTGCGCTCCAGACAGAGCGCTCCGCCCCTCAAATCCCTCTCTCAAGCCGTCATATCCCCGCCCATCTCACACACGCGTACGGTATCGATGTCTTCGGTGCACTCTGCATCTTCCTCAACCTCGACCACGGCCAGCGCGAGAACCGCGAGGGCTCCGAAACACGATGTCGTTGTTGTGGAAGAACATAAGGACGCCAGCAACAATAACGCATCCCGCTCCCGTGCGGAATCCTCGTCATCTTCTTCGTCGACGTCGTCCAACGTGACTAATTACACGTCGTCCACAGCCACAACGGATACGCCCCTCTCTTCTGTATTCACGCTACCCTCTTTTGCATGTCCGTCGCCTAGCATGCCTTCCATGGCCGCCTCTCGGCCAATTCTTCATGAACGGAAGCACTCGCTCCCCGTCTCATCGTCATGCCCCGCGCCTTCGAAATCTATCTTGACCCGCTCTTCCTCAACATCGACAAAGAACTCGGCTGCAACGTCCTTTGTGTCGCGCATGAAGAGTGCGGGAAGTAGTAACGCGTCGAATGCCAGCGGAAAATCTGTGACCTTTGTCGATGTCCCCACCGTCCATTACCATCACGTTGTGTCAGAGTGGTACATCGAAGAAGACGAAGAGGAGCTTGAGCAGCAAGATCCGCCAGGTGCGGATCGCGGAAAGCAGGACGTCGATTTTGTGGAAGAAAATCCGCCCCACGAAGAGCCCAGGCCGAATGGGTCCATTCCCGACATGGGAGTTGACATGGACGAGATGGACCTGGAGGTGGAATCTGGGTCAGATATTACGTTTGAAACCCAAACCGACGAAGGCAGTCATGAGACGAGCTTCGAGTCCTCTTTCCTGTCTCTCGGTGTGGGGAAAAAGAGCAAGGGCAAGAAGAAATCGCATGAGAAGAAGGATTCGATTGGAAGCATCAGTTCGCTGAAGAAGCTTGTTGTCAACTTTGCTCGCGGCCCTATCTCGAGTGCATCGTCCAACTCGAAAACGACGCCTTTGCGGCCAACTATTTCGGGCCCTTTTGCACTCGGCACTCTTCCATCTGCGATCTCTCACGCATCTCACTCTCCGTCGTCGGTGTCTGGAACACCAGTAAGCGCGAATTCTTCAAACTTCTCCCCATGCTCCTACGTGTCAGACATGGCATCCACACGGGCTCAGACATCTCGATCGACGCCGTCTCTCAAGTCATCCTCATCTATTCGATCGTCTCGCTCAGCGGCTCATCCAACCAGACAGATGCATCACGTCAAGGCGCATTCTTATGCTGGATCGACTTCTACGACAAGATCTCGGGCTTACCAACATCGCCCCATCCCCCCACCTGTCCCCTCTGCGTTCTCGTACCCGGCGCCGGGAGCGAACTCAGGCATAGCGAGCTTGAATGTTCCAGGGCCAGAGATAGTGGCTTCCCTGCATACTGCGCCGTCAATGGAGAGCTTCCGCAGTTCCGCCGCGAAGAGTGTTCGCAGCCTAGGCAGCGTCAAGAGCACGGCCAGCACGCGCGGCTTCCGGGCTTGGCTTTCGAAGATCGGTTCGGGCATGTCAATGGGCATCATCGGCGCGTCTTCATGACCGTGCCTTTCATAGCTCGCATGGCATGCGCGACGGCGAACGCAAAAACACCGCTGAGCGTTCTTGAATGCCTTGATTCCGTGACCATAGACGATCTTGCGCTTCGTTCTATTCTTATTGAACGTGCTGTGGAATTCATACCTTGATTTTCACCTTTTCTCACCGCTCACGCCATCAGTTCACATTTGAATTTATTCTACCTTCTCGGTGGAAATATGTATTGTTCTCATCTGCATTGGTTCTGATACATAACATATACTTGCCACATTACCTTCTTCCCACTTCAAGATCCTTCTTTCATTACTTTTCTTTAGTAGGTGGTATATATTTCTCGAGTTTATTAGACTTTTCGATCTAGTCCGCGTGAGCACTTGGCTTCATAAGATTTTGAAAAGCAGACATCTCAGGGGAAGGGTATCGACTAGGGCAATGTGTTTAGTGATAAAGCAAAGGAGTGTGCATTATGCCTAGTTACTTGTCCTTATTCCGAACTAATCAGAACTTTCCGAAAATCAGTAACAGGAGAAAATAAATAGACGAAGGCCGTAAAAGTAAAAGAATGTGTAGAATTAATATTCGAACTGTTCACCTCCCGGCAAGACTGGCGAATTTCGACACTCTTGCACGCTGTTCGGGCATTTTCGGCCTATTGACAGACTCGGAGGGAACCATCTGGTCCAGCGGCATGGGCAGCGGATCCGCGCAGAACGGTTTGATGGGAGGATCACGAGCAACCACAAACGAGGGAGCCGAATTTTCCTTGCTGGATAATTCGGCTGAGTTGCGTGTCTGGAGCCTTATACGGAAAAAGGTGTTGGAATGGATGTCCCCAGAGCCGGAAGATGCTGCTATGACCGAATCGGGTACACGAAGGGAATGTAGCCTCGGACGTACGTCGATGCCCTCCGTCGGAGTAGGTGCGAATGCGCGAGAGCGATTCTGCGCCGCGATGCGATATTGGGCCCGAATTCGTTCTAGTTCTTCTTCCTCTTCTAAGGGTATTTCATTTCCATCCGGATCTAAACGGGCTGCATGGGACAATCGAAGGAGAGCAAATGGCATGAATGCATGGACGTTTGGAGAAGATAGGAGGACAATAAGCCTTACCCCAAGCACGCCTCCGGACAGAAGTCGAGGTGGGCGCAGCGGCCGAGGTGTTTTCCTGTGTATGGGTATCCTCACGATGGGTGGATGGAGTAAATGGGAGTCGGGGTATTAACGGCTCATCACGAAACGTGTCATCTAGCGGTTGCCCGCTAGGCAGCAGCCACGCAGGTGGGTCATTGTCAGTCCAATTTAAGACTATGGGATGAACATGTTCCTCGCCGTTCGCGATGAATCTCCGCCGAATGACATATCTTACATCTTCGGGGCTATTGACGACGGGGCTTTCTGGAGATTGACCTAGAGGGCTTGAAACAAAGCTAGATGGTTCCTCAAACAGAAGAGGACGTGAAATGCCAGAAAGGGGAGTGGCCAAATTTTGAACGGATATGCTCGAAAGGGTCGACAACCTTTCGGAGTTGTTCATCTGCGTCGATGCGGAAAAGGCCTGATTAACCCTTCTGCCGTTTTGGCGTCTCTCTAGGTCACTAATTGACCTTGAAGACGCGTTCTGAGCGGCTGCAGATGGATTCCTAGTTTCGTGATTACGAACCGCCGCGCGGTCCTCGGGCGTTGCGAGGGTGAGATCCAAACTTCGAATTGCACGATTTTCCGCTTCAGCTGGCCACATACGTTGAGTAAGTGGGTCCGCCCGCGCGGATTCCATGCGTCTCTGTTGCAGAGAAGGACGAGACCGGTCGACATAGTGTTCCATCATAGCTAGAATACGGGATGAATGATTTTCTTGGCGACTGGCCGTAGTACTGGATAAATTATTGTGAGCCTCTGTAGTGGCAACGCGTCTGCCCAAGGTCGTGGTACCGTCGTCGAGCTGAGGAGGTCGATTTCTAGTAAACTCCATTTCCATAGGCCTTCTAACTGGAAAAGGCCTCAAAGGGCTTAGCGGTAATGCTTGGAGTGGCCTGTGGTGTTGGAGTTGGTGGGGCGTTCCCATCCAAGGTGAACTGTATTCCTGCAGCGACTCAGGTGTTGGACTTCGCGAACGAACGCTCTGGATAAACGAACTGAAATCATCTTCGTCGGAATCGTCGAATGAGTGGGTCAAACGGATGACCCGGTGTGAGGGCCCAATGGCGTTTCCGTCAGTCGGTCGCGAAGATCTGGCATGGCCTGGTATTGTCTCCGACAGTTCGAGGAGATTCCGTCTGACTTGCCGTATGCGCTGATAAGCGGCTTGCAGAGCGAGTGTTGCGTGCTGGAGGTCTTCTTGAGAGTTGGATAGCACAGGAGCCGCACGTTCCGACAAGCTTGACGTCGAGCGTTCGCGGTCCGTGTTCTCGCTTGGTGATGCCGAAAAAGACACTGAGGGATATGAATTGCTGTTCATTTGGCTGGACCAACGCGCTCCTTTGGTCACTCCCGAACCTATGTGAAAGGTAAGATTGTTCAGTGGTTGGTTGAAAACCTTGTTCGTCTATTTACGTACTGCAATTCGGAAGCAATACGGATAGAGACTCTAGGCACCCGCCGGAATATGAAAGTGAGATAAATTGAGGACTGGCAGGAGCTCGAATAGTTGCTGGATGAACAACAGGCAAGTCTAGATAAAAGTCTGGAAGATGACCAGTGCAAAGCGTAACAGGTACCTGTGGCTGTGCCCTAAGCGAGTGACACCAGCACTGACGCTGTTGCAATACTTATTTTCTAGCATGCACCGAAAAAGAGGGCCAAGAACGTAATCGCGCGCGATGCCTAGCCTCGATTGTTCGATTGCGACCTCAATTCATTTGAATCCATCGTTATCGGTCACCTGCATTGGTTCAATAGTCTTTTCTGCGCAGCTGGCGAAAACGTGCTGATGAGAACGTAGTTCTTTAACTGATCCACGCGGCGGTCTTAAAAGGCTTCATCCAAGCGCTCAAGAACTTTTCTCGATAATGACCTACCATTCGCCTAGATGAATCCGAGTCATCGCTGCGGTATAGTCTACCATGCGCCTGGCGCGACGAGAACTTATCTACCTCTGAAACATGTGCATATCCGAGCAGTGATTGTGGATTGTAAGTTGTGTTCGGAGAACGGTTTCTCTCATCTTCTTTTTTTACCTCTGACTTCAGTGTCGGCTCGTATAACGTTGACCCAATTGTATACCAACCCTCTTGCTACGGAAACTGGGAGATGCAAGTACTACTTCGCTGTACCTGCGAGCGCTGCTATCTGTGCGTTCAGCATGTCAACATCCGATGGCAAGTCATTAGTTGGAATCTCGAAAGAAAAAGACGCTGCTAGGGAGGAGCATGAGGCCGCAATCCGGTCTGAAACTTTAACAGGGCTTGTGGAATATGTCACCGATGATGGTGCGCCATTTACTGCTCTGTTTTTTTTTGTCCTCGGTCAACTTGACGTCTCACTAGTTTTCACGATCTCCCTTGGATCAATTTCACCCCAGACGTCCGTCAAGATTGAGCTGGTTGTACGTGATACATTTTTGCGCTGAATCAGTTTCCAATCATTGCGTTCGCGTAGTTTGTCATGACATTGATGAACGAAGATAATATCGACGAGATCAGATTTCAGTTGCCAATGTCAGTTGGCGAGCGGTACGGGCCCTTACCTCCGGGACTCAATGATGCGGCGCCTGGACGTTCAAGTTTCAGGATCGTTGCAGAGATCCAAACGAGCGGACGTATTCGTGGAATCAAAAGCCCTAGTCATGGCGAGAATCTGACAGTGACCCCATACGGTACGAATATCGGACGCGATTCGCTGCGACGATATACAGTCGAATACCGTTCCACAACTTTCCTCGAACGGGATTTCATCCTAATCTTGCATGCGGACCAGTTGGACTCGCCCCGATGTTTCGCAGAGCTGATGCGGGAATCCGATCATGGAGGCCTGACGCTTGCCTTGCAATTTACACTCATACCGAAAGACAAGCTACCACGAATCGACCAGGAATACATCTTTGTCTTGGATAGAAGTGGTAGCATGTCCGGAGGTCGCATCAATACCGCCAAACGGACCCTTAAGCTATTGCTGGGATTGCTTCCTGTCAATGGAACGACATTTAACGTTTACTTCTTCGACCATGAATTCAGCCCCGTATGGCCTACTAGCCAAGTGTATACAATGGCGTCACTTGTGCAAGCAGTACGTATTGCGTGATTTACCGCTTTGCGAAGCGGCATTTTCTAACGCATCATCCAGAGTTCGCGCATTGAAACCATTGAAAGTGGTGGCGGCACGGAATTATTCTCGGTCTTACAGGAAATTCTCGGATCCCGGCAGGCCAGGACACCAACAGCCATCTTTCTTCTAACGGATGGAGACGTCAATGACAATGGAGAAATATTCTCACTCGTGAATAACCATGTCCAGGGCGCACCTAAGCATGCTCCGATTCGCATATTTGTTTTGGGAATTGGACATGGAATCTCAACGGCGATGTGTGAAGGTATTGCAAGAGCAGGAAATGGAACATGCTTATATGCGACAGAGGCGGAAAGCATAGTGGGCAAGTGCGCCCGCCTATTCAGGGCTGGAAAAACGGCCTTCGTCAAAGACGTGTCTATTGACTGGGGAGTCGCCGCCGAACAACTCACAACTCGACAACCTCTGGTCACCTTTTCTGGTGACGCTCCACGAAGAGGCGATGTAATTCGATCCTTACCCACTGTTCAACAAGCACCAGCCAAGATATCTCAGCTACATGCGGGTACGCGAATGTCCATTTTCGCAATTCTGCAGCTGCGAACATCCAGCATTCCCAAGCGGGTCACGCTAAGGGGAAAGATCGATAACGAGACCGAGGATCCATTTGAGCTGTCCATTGATATCAAAGGTGTCAGTCTGCGAAGCGCAAAGGATGGGATCCCTCTTATCCACACTTTAGCCGCGTGGAACCTCATTAGAGAGCACGGACTACAGCTACAGCCTCTTCCCGAATCAATCGACGCCCAAACGACCGAAGATGATATTCGCAAGGCTATCATTATTCAGCTTGGCCAGAAATATCAGCTATCCAGTGCCTACACTTCCTTTGTCGCTGTCGACGCCATGGAATATGTTTCGCGGCGTCGCAACAAGCGGAACTTCTTTTCGCCGAATCCACCCGAAGCGGATGAAGCGACAGAAAGACCAATGACCGACGAAGGAGACAATCCTTCCCTTGCACAACAAATTCTGCAGAAGTTGAAGGGACTATACTCCAGCATTTTTGGAACTTCAAACGTCAAATCAGACAAAGAAGGCGAAGATTTTCCTGGAGCTTGGCCGAACTCTCCAGACGAATCCGTCAATAACACTTATGGTGCGGATGATGAGTACGAAACTGAGCGGACGTTTACAACTTTGAGCTCGCTTGAAGGGTCGTCTTCGAGTTGGAGCGATTGGAGTGTACCCCCGAGCCCTACACTCAGTGCTGTTGTTGATCCCGTGCCGCCGAGCCCGCAGTTGAGACCACTGAGCTTAGCACCAAATGGCATGCAGAGACCGGTCGTCATGTTGCCCCCCCGCATGCTCAGCCTCCGTCACTGAAACCAGAGGTTATCGAGCTGATGAACTTGCAGCGATTCGACGGATCGTTTCGACTCGACAATCCGACGCTTCGCCAAATCGTGGGTTCTGCGGCTGTTGACGAAGTCAACAACTTGCAAGTGGACGATGCTGTGTGGGCCACAACGATTTCTGTCGCCTTCATCAGAAAATGCGTTGGTAACCAGAGCCAGTTTTTGGAAGATCTGCTCGAAAAAGCGATGGAGTTTCTAAGAGAGAAAAGTGTCGTAGATATCACTGAGTTGCTTCGTCGCGCTGACGCGCTTGTGCAGGTTTAACGGAGATGTAGTATTATTCCGTATGGCAGATGACCTTGTCCTCGGTAATATGGTCCGTGCGACGCAATGCTGTTGTTTGTTTGGCTATGTTGCCGCCTCGTTGTAAACAGCCAACTCGCTAACTTTTCATCCAACCCCCACGACCTCTTTCTCTTCGTACATCCTTCCTTCTGCTTTTCTTGTAAAACTATCATAAAATGAGCACAAACGACACTGAGGATCTCATCGACTACGAGGAGGACCACGAGACTGTGGCAAATGGCGCGGTGGCCCCGACAGGTGCCAACGGTACAGCGTCAGCGGGTGTCGGTGAAGGGGACAAGGACAAGAAAAACTTTTCGGGGATACATTCAACTGGCTTCAGGTTTGTGGTCGATACTGAACACGGCCGACTGGTCTTCCTGAGGGATACTCTTCTTTTTATTCAACAGGGACTTTCTTCTGAAACCAGAGCTGCGCAGAGCTATAAGTGATCTCGGATTTGAGCATCCTTCGGAGGGTACGCTAGACTTAACTGCCACCGTATGTTCTGAGTAAAGCTGATTTTTGCGTTAGTTCAACAGGAATGTATTCCACAAGCAGTGCTGGGAATGGATGTGTTGTGTCAGGCCAAATCTGGTCATGGCAAAACGGCTGTCTTCGTCCTTGCTACACTGCAGCAATTGGAACCGGTAAACGGCGAAGTATCGGTGATCGTCCTTTGTCATACTCGTGAACTGGCCTTCCAGATCAAGAACGAGTATACACGATTCGCCAAGTACATGCCCGACGTCCGCGTCAGCACATTCTTTGGTGGAACGCCTGTTTCCAAGGACGCCGAAATCCTGCGCGACAAGAATCGGTGCCCTCACATCGTAGTTGCCACACCTGGTCGACTGAATGCCCTCGCTCGTGACAAAGTCCTGGATTGCAAAAACGTGAAGCATTTCGTCCTGGACGAATGCGACAAGATGCTCGAACAGCTTGGTTAGTCATACGAATTTGCGGGTCCTCCCATCACACATCGTCATTTGTATTCGTCGCTGTGTCGGCCACGTGGTTGCACTTGCTTGCCTGCATCGTCACCATACCCACGGACATGAGTGATCCTACGAGTGGATAGGAGGTGTACCGATGAATGGGTTGGGGGTGAATGTGGATATTTGAAGAAGCAAGATCGGTGACTGAAGAAAAGCCTCGAGGACGCGATGTTGTTGCAAGCGACCGACGATTCTTCGACATATCCAATGTTTTTTTTGACCTTCAAATTTTTCTTGAATTTCTTTTCCGTGAACGTTCTATCATCTAATACCGACACTGTCTACTAGACATGCGACGAGATGTTCAAGAGATCTTCCGGGCGACCCCTCATCACAAACAGGTGATGATGTTTAGTGCAACGTTATCGAAGGAGATTAGGTCGACATGCAAGAAGTTCATGGCAAACGTGTGTTTAATTTCGTCATTTGCCCCGCAAGGCAGAAACTTATACGACTTCTGTTGATAGCCTCTCGAAATATTTGTGGATGACGAAACAAAACTCACTCTGCATGGCTTGCAACAACACTACGTGAAATTGGAAGAGAGCGGGAAGAATAGGAAGCTGAACGAGCTCCTTGACACTTTGGACTTCAACCAGGTAATGAGAGGTAGTTCACGTGTCGCGTCGATCTTGTTTACTGATATATCTGGTGTCATAGGTCGTTATTTTCGTGAAGTCGGTCGCCAGAGCCATCGAGCTTGACAAACTTCTCGTATCTTGCAATTTCCCGAGCATCAGCATCCACTCCGGCCTTCAACAGGAAGAACGGTAAAGTGGTATTTTAGGAGTTTGGATGATATCTGAGGCTGACTCTTTTTCCGTTAAAGAATTAACCGATACACGGCGTTCAAAGCCTTTGAGAAGCGCATTTTGGTGGCTACGGATATTTTCGGTCGTGGCATTGACGTCGAACGCGTGAACATCGTCATCAACTATGACTGCCCGCCGGATGCGGACAGCTATCTGCACCGTGTTGGGTGAGTATCCGCTAATGTGTAAGCATGAATGGCGTGTAACGATGTCCGTACAGCCGTGCCGGTCGGTTTGGAACGAAGGGCCTAGCCATCACGTTTGTCGCCTCCGAGGCGGACCAACAAGTCATGGCGGCGATCCAATCACGGTTCACAGTTGCGGTGCCGGAACTGCCTGATCACGTTGATCCTGCTAGTTACAGTGAGTGAACTGATGAGAGTGTTTTCGACGTCTGTGCTGAATCGTTTCCAGTGACGTCGTAATCGTAGCTTTAATGTGTTTATTTTTCTTTTTTAGTTTTCTTTTGTAATGCTATGGTGGTGTAAATGATGACGTCAGATTGTGACTTTTGATTTGAAATGAGTGACCCTGTTTCCCAAGCCTGTTGTGCAGCGCCGCCAAGGCTCTGCTCCGCCCCGCCCTCCATGCGTCGCAAGTTTGGCCAGCCCACATTCCCTACTCTTTACTTCAAGGATGGCGTTCTCTCCATACCTGGTTATACCTTTGAAAAAGTACCCTTCGTAACTCTTCTTTTTTTTTCCCTCTAGTCCCGCTGACTCCCCGCTCTACCTTTTTTCCCCTCGAAATCTGCATCATCAGGCCTCCCCATGGCACGACACGGGTAGCATGACGGTCATCGCAGAAGGAAACAGCCTCAAGGATGGCTCCAACGTGCTGGCAAAGATAGCCCCGCCCAATCAAACGGGTCCATGTGTCTCGAGAGGGAAGCTCATGTGTACGTCCGAACCATCAGCGAGCGTCATTTCTGGTACTCATTCTTCGTGATCTTTCCCTCCCTCGCCGCGATTATTAATTTTTTTCGGTGCGTTGAACAGCCTAGGCAGTCTGGCATCTTCTCCAGATGGATACAGCACCGCTCTCCGCCTGCTTGACCATTTCAAGATTCCGAGAGAGTACGGCGACTGCGTCGTGCTCGTGCTCACCCATCCCGGTCAGAACCTCCTCGGTCGGTATCTGCCCCCACACATGGTCAACGACTTGTTGCTCCCCGATAACTCGCGTAGCCAATCGACGCCGTCGCATAGCGATATTATGATGATGGACGTCGAAAGGGCAGAGTCGTTGGAGGAACCCGAGATTTTTGATATCATGGATCTCGCCTCTTTTTTGGAGTGAGTCCAGACTAGATCGCACGTAACGAACTCCTGCAAGCCGTGCCACAGATTCGCGATACAGGCTACGAGATGCTTGGAGACGCTTCACAAGTGCGCCTCTCATTTACTGATTTCGACTGCTGACTTAGTCTTTTCTGCCTCGTTACCCACTTTCTCCCCCCCCTAGGCTTGGAATTATTCATCGTGAAGGTCATTCTTCGTCTCATCTGTTCCCCCCTTTATCGACTGATCTGCCCCTCCAAAGTGCGCGCTAATGCCTTCCATCTGAACTCTCATTCTGGTTTCGTTCGACTCATCCATTTTGGAAACCGCGCAATTTCCTTGGAAAATTATGGCTCACCCTCGTCGCTCGTTTTACGCGCCTACGACGAGCGAGAAAAGCTCAAAGTCAAAGAAGCTCTGTGCTATCTCGCACCAGAGCAGACCGGCAGCATCGAGACCATGACACAGGATCACAGGACCGATTTGTATTCTTTAGGTATCCTATTTTGGACGTTACTGGTAGGGCATGGTCAGATGCCCTTCGAAGGCGGCCCATTGGAACTCCTACATTCAATTGTACAAAAACGGCCTATGCCAGTCCACGAAGTCCGTCGAGACATACCTCAGGTCCTGGCTTCTATCGTTGAGAAGGCACGTCGTATTGGACAGTTCTGATCCCCGCCCGCCGGAAGCTGATGCTGTTTTAGCTCCTGTCTAAAAACCCGGACACACGGTATCAGAGCGCTCATGGTCTGCAGGCCGACCTGCTTGAATGTCAGCGCCGACTCCTTGCCAACGTCTCCTCGACCTCGGATGAGTCTTCGGAGGTGATGTTCCCGGACCACGTTGTTACCTCACGAGTTGACGACGCACTTGACCTACAGCTTATCCCGCCTTTGAGATCGCGAAGCAGGACAGATTTATGGTGAGTACATTTTTGCAATTGTGGGGATAGTGTTTTATGTCTTTGCAGGAGTTTACAATGCCAATTGCTCTGGTTTGGACATGCATTCTCACGTCGGACTTTGCACGCTAATATCATATTCCAGTTTGGCAGGGACAAAGAATTAGAGCAGATTCGCAATGTCAGTGAGTATCACATTCTCGCTTTCGCAACATGGAGCCCTTTTTTCACATCATTTATGCAAGTTCGGAATGCCTCCATCAGTTTCTCCCGGTATTATTCGACGAATAAAGGCCTTATACCGGTCCTAGCGTCCAGTAACGAATCTGGGAGCATCTCCGGCTTTGATGACGAAACCTCTTCCAACACAGATGCTTCCCACACTACTCTATCCACCGATGCTGAAGTGAGCCTCCAATTACGCCTCTCAGCAGTGTCTGTTACCTTTGAACAGGAATCGATCTACTCGATGAGCACCAGTCCATCCACAAGGTCGGACGACATCGCGCGGAAGGCCATTACTCTACGTCCCAAGACGAGGAACCCCCGCACGCAGGCAGTTTTGGTCGTCGGTCCTCCAGGGTGAGCAGAATTCACGTCGTCAGATCAGCGCAGTTCAGAAGTATCATTGTTGTTTCTCCATCAGGGTCGGAAAAAGTTCCATGATTTTGGCGAACCAGGCTAAATGGCGCTGTAAGTAAATGCTCGCCGTCCCTTCACAGCGTTGTTTGAACTGGCAACTTCCTAGCTCACGGTCTGTGGGGCCAAGCGAAATTTCAAAACGCAGACTCCGCTCCGTTTGCGGCATTGGTAATTCATCTGTGACCCCTGCCTTTCATTTCGCTTCTCATGCGTCGTGGCGGTTTGCAGCTCGGTTGCCTTTCATCCGTCCTGCGACAGCTGATGGTCTTTCATACCGATCTCCACCGGTTCGTCGTGGCCCTCCAAGAACGCTTAGGTCCCAGTTGCAGAATGTGCCCCTATTGTATCAGGGGACGCCGGAACTCGAGGACGTTCTCGCTTCTTTCGGAATTGGTATCATTCCTCCTTCGGAAACCCTGTCGACCCGGGAACTGCGAGCCAGATTCCAAATTTTGGTGGAGAATGTGTTCAACGTCATCGCGGAGACCCGACTGTTCGCGCTGTTCCTTGATGATCTTCATGAAGCTGATGCATCGTCCGTGTCTACTTCCTCCTCGGAATTAATTCCTCGCCGCAGAGTGTCTTGTTTACTGACGCTTACTTTCTTATCAGCACTTTGGACCTTGTTTCGACTCTTTTAAACTCGCGAAGTCGGATGGTATGGTTTTGCGATCTTCACATATTAACTAGCCTGTAACATCGTCTTCCCAGTTGATCTTCGTGACCTTGAGGTCCGACAAGGAGTGAGGTTTATTTCAGCCTGTCCAATCGGATGTGACTTACACGGCGTTGATCGCGCAGAGACGTCCTCCAAAGAGTACGGAACATGTTTTCAAGTCGTGCACGACCGACTTGGATCTTTGTAGAACCCTTGTCGTACGCCGCTGTTTCCACATTGGTGTCAAAGACGCTCCACCGTTCGAGGAGGAATGCATGCCTCTCTCACGATTCGTCTACGCCGCGTCGTCGGGAAATGCCTTTTCAGCTCGGAACATGTTAACCACCCTGCAACGACAGCATCATGTCAGTCTGCGCATCCGTTTTTCCGAAGTATTTAGCTGATAAGAGCAGATCACTTTTGATTGGGAGCATAATTACTGGGTGTATGTCCATCGCTTCAACTTTTTAAGAATCGCACTAAACCTTTCACAGTTTCGACATCAGCGCCATTGAAGGGAGCTTGAACGATCATACGATCTCTGACCCCACGGATCTGAGCTTTTTGATTTCGCACATGAGAGAGTTGCCCGGGGAGGCCAAGAAATACTTGCTATGGGCTGCCTTCTTTGGAGAAACGTGCGCTTTAGCTGCTGATTCTTAGGAAGGTGCTCAGTTCATTTACGGTTCCGCCGTAGCTTCAAAGTCACCGAAGTCGCACTGCTGATGGACTGGGAAGACTCGAGTGGCACGAGTGGCAGTGAGGATGAGAGCGAAGATATGTGGAATCTCCACAAAGCTGTTTCGAACCTGCGGGAGAAGAACTCGGCTGGTACGCGACCGTCGATGCGCGGCCTACAGTCTGCGCTAGCGGAAGGCTGGCTCATTCAGAGGGCACGAGATATGTGCAGCTTTGCCCACGATCGGTATCGTCAAGCTGCGCAAGCGGAGGTGAACGCTCTTCCGGAGGAGACCATCGCCAAGATGTCATTCAGGGTCTGCTACGATCTGATGCGGACACTGCGAACACGCTTCTGACGGACGGCGTTTTACAGATCATCCTGATGATGCTGCACGACGAACCCATTGACGTGTATCGAATTGCTGAGCATGCACGGCAGTGCGTGATTACGTCATCATTGCGTCACCACAAACTCTGATCGTGTTGCCTCCCGCCAGGTGTCTTAAGCTTCTGCACGAGCACCCGAAACGAGAGGAATTGTTGAGCGTCTTGATTGATGCTGGCGAGTCCGCTTGGGCCCGAGGCGCCCACGAGGTATTTGCACAACGCCGACGTGGTCCATCTCTGTTTTAACCCAGCCTCTCCCAGTTGGCAATCCAGTCCTTCATGAGCGCACGAACGCTCCTGCCAAACGACCCTTGGAGGGAAAATCCAGCCAGAACCTTCTCCTTGTATGCTCGCTTAGCTGCGTATGTTTTCCTTGCCGATATTATACCAGACTCTATCCCGTGTTCTTACAGTCTACGTGTTCGCTAACAGGTTGTACACTTGGAAAGGTAGTGTTCCTGTCTCGCCAGGCAACAATAGCTTACGACCTTTCTTACGCGATGTTTACAGGGGATCACGTCTCATCTTCAGCCATCATCAACGAGTGCTGGAAACATGCCGAAGAGCCTGAAGACAAGGGCAACGTGCTCCAGCTCCGGTCGCGAAATCACTGGCTCCTCAACAATTTTAAGGAGGCACTGGACGACACGCTCACCGCCTTACGTATACTCGGCATTGAAGTAAATCCCCGGCCGACGCGGAAAGAATCTGATCTGCTGTTCGAGTCAGTCAAGAATGACATCCTTGCCGTTGGGTTTGACGAGATTCTCAACATACCTCATACCACCGACCCACGGACTGAGTTGGCTGTGACATTGTTGAATGACGCAGGTCAGCTGCTTGCGCCTCGCCTCATGAGCGGGGTGTCTCACCAGCTTTCAGGCATCAATGCATACTGGAGTTCGGCCGTCAGCGCGTTTTCGAACGTCATCGGTTTGACCGTGAGCTGTTACATATGTGCCGAGTTTTTGATTCTCATTGGCCTTTCCACAAGACCATCCAAATAGCCCTGCGGTAGGCCGACGGTTTTCCCCATGGTGTATCGTTCTCACAGATGGGCTCACCCGCCAGATCTGGAATGGCGCAAGGCACGGCTTTGGGATTCTTTTGGGCATTAGAAGGTATGCTTCGGTATGATTTATGATATGCGCTCTGATTAGCCCCTGCAGCTGCCGCTGAAAATCGTGAGATGTATCGGTTCGCCGTTGACCTTGGTAAACTAGGGCTACGAATAGCAGACAAGTATGGAGGGAACGGAGAAAAATGGTTCATATTCACGAATACTTTCAGTTCTAGTCAAGCTGAGATTTGATTTTCCAGTCGAGCTCGCGTTTTGTTCTGCGCCCTTGTTTCAGGATACGACAATGTACATATACGAACCAACTTGGTTCGACTGGAGGAAGCTGTCAAGTATGGAGATAGTGCTGGAGACAGGTAAGTGTCCGCGCTGCAGCATTGGATGCGCTCATTATCAATCGGCATCGGTCGATTAGGCTTTACACTACCTTTGCTCGTATCCATTCCTTGGAAACCAGACTTTTTGTTTGCCATCATCGTGCGTCTATAAATTGCCTTCTTCTAGAATGAATCTGACTGAGAAACATTCCAGTCAGCGAACTTGTCACGTCTGCAGAAGAGGTCGGTAATTTGCGCTTGTCATTTCTGTGAATTTGGTTACGAGACCATAGTAGTGTTTAAGTGACGGAAGTTTATGGGGTCCAGGCGTAGACACCAAAGCTCTAGCAATGGGTCCGTGCTCTTCTTCCGTCAGGCTGCTGACAATTTTCAAACGGGATACCGTTGGTTGTTTAGGCATCTTGAACTGCGTCCGTGCACTCGGGGGATATACTCGCGCGACGTCCGCCGACACCCTCTTCGACACCGATTCATTCAAAGAACACCAGTACCTCGCGCAAGTGAAGGCTACGGCGGGCAATTTAGAGCTGACCCTAAACTGGTGTGTTTATTCTCTCTGAATCGCCAGAATGCTCACTCGCGACTGGTAGGTACAATTCTTTCAAGGTTGCTTCATATTACTGTCTTGGCTATACGAAGGAAGCTGCTGTGCTTGGTTTCTCGGTGTGGGAGAGTCGGCAATCTCACACAGGGTATGTTTATCGTCCTTCCGATGTTCTCGCCGATACCAAAGTCATGCCAGCCACAGGCATGCACGTTTCGCTCTCTTCTTCCACAGTCTTGCATTAGTAGATTGCTTGAGGAAAAAGAGTATCTCCCAGGAACAACGTGCGAAGTACATGGCTCAGATTCAGCGGAACCAAGATTACATCCGAAAGTCTGTTGTTGACTCCTGCCTTAATTTACCGATCTCGGTCTCAGATTTTTGTCAGGTGGTCGTCTTCGAGCCCTGTCAACAACAGTACATGGGTGACACTCGTGGTGAGTGTTCCTCCTGTATTCGAAATCCCGCAAAGGATACGAAGCACGAACGTCAGGAAGCGGAGGTTGCGTCGCTGAAAGATTCAAGAGAGGCATTCAAACTATACGACGTTGCCGTTAAGTACGTCTCCGTGTTGGGTGTTGGGATTGTTACACTGATATGTCCTTTGAGGCTCGCCGTCAATAACGACTGGCTTTTGGAAGAAGGTCTTGGCCTGTATCTTGTACGTGAAAAATATCTATGCTCTTTCTTCCGCCGCTTAATGGTACTGTAGCAAGGCAGCCACTTCGTCAAGTGCGGAGTTGAAGGTCTAGGCAGCGAGCTCCAGCGTCGTGGTATATCAAGACATGCGCAATGGGGGGCACAAGGCATAGTGTAAGACAATATTCAGTGCTCCGACGCGCATTTCGATGTTGATTCTTCATAGAAACCACCTTACTGCCTCCGTCAGGCTTCGCTCGCAGTACATGTTCAAGCGCTCTATTCTGTCTAGTGATGTTGGAGTTCAGACAGAGACTGTCCCGGCGGGTTCATCTGCCCAACCCTCGCTGACAAGTCGCAGGCTTAGCACGCAAGGTGATCAGGAGTCGACGCTTAGTGCAGCCGATCTTGCGGCTATTCTTAAATGGAGTAAAGACATCTCGAGCGACATTAATCTTTCTTCAGCCCTTCAGAGGTTGACCGAAATTGCCACTGGTTAGTTATCACCGCTTCTGAAGATTGGACTAGTCTGATATCCGATGCAGAAACGTCAGGCTCTCAGAAGACGTGCGGTATGGTCACTGCTTCCCTTATTCCGTTCTGGCGTTGAACTTCTGGCGTAGTTGTCATTGCCCGAGAAGCCGGGGATTACACAGTAGCGACTAGCATGACGCCACCAGAACATTGCCGGGTCCATGAGTGAGTTGGTGCATCCTCAATCTTCTGAGAGAGAACGTTTTAACAAGCGACAGGAACCCTAAGCCCATTCGAACCATCGAGGATCCGTTGCAGAAGGCAATTATCCAGCATGGTAAGCTGGCGCAACATGTAGAAGAAGCACCTTATTTTTATTCCTCTTCCAGCCTTAAACTCCAAAGAGCGGGTTTACTATGACGATGCTTCGCTCGATTCACGGTTTTCGTCCGAGGCCGGCCAGACGGCGCAACGCTCCGTCATCTGTCTTCCGATCTTCAGCAATCGCGGGCAGACATTTGGAGCTGTCTACCTTGGCTCAAACATTCCCTTCTCACGCAACACTATCACAATATTGACCCTTCTATGCCAGCAAGCTTCCATCAGCATAGCGAACGCTTTGCTGTTTCGTTCCGTTCAGACGGGTACACGAGAAAATTTGAAGATGATTGCGGCTCAGAGGGAGGCGCTAGAGGCTGCAAGACGTAGTCGGGAGGATGCGCTGAAGGCCACCAAGGTCTGATGATTGTGGTGCCTTTCAAAACTCTGTTGCTTAGTGAATCTTAGATCAAAAGCAACTTTTTGGCGTCGATGAGCCACGAACTCCGCACTCCATTTAGGTACATGTGCCCTGAATGATCTCACTTGTTTCGATTCACTGATCTCGCCTCCGCAGCTCCTTCTATGGATTGCTCGATCTTTTGAGCGGTACCGAGCTTAACCCCGGCCAGAGTGAAATTGGTGAGTATTCTCAACAAAATGCACCCTAGCCTTGTACCAACCTTAAAATAGTGCAAACTGCGAAACAGTCCTGTGAGCTTCTGCTCAAGGTATGCTTATAGGCGAGTCAACTATGTTATGTGCATTGGCTGACTGTCGGTTCAGATCATCGATTCGATCCTCGATTATAGCAAACTTGAGGCTTCAGGTGAAGCACTTTCGGCCCTTACGAAACGTCGTCTCTGATGTCATCATAGCTGTTAAATTGGAGCCCAGTGGTTTCTTGGTTGAGGTCAGTCGGTTTCCGTTTTGTGACCGACACGGATGATGGACTCCTTTTTTTGCAGAATATCATAGCCGTATGTGTTGACGCCAGCCGGTAAAGGGTTGCTCAACTTTGAATTATAGGACTGCATGGAATTACTCCTGCCGATGGCAGCCAAGAAACTCGACCTGTCCTTCAATATCGAGCCTGACGTACCAGCATGTAAGTGGGGTCGCCTATCAAAGAAGTTGGACCCGTATAACTCTTTTTTTTTACGTTCAGGGGTCTACGCTGATTATGCTCGGATTCGCCAAAGTAAGGAAAACGAAGTCAACGCTTGTGTTGATAATCACATACTTAAACATTGTAGTTTTAATGAACTTAATTGGCAACGCTGTCAAGTTCACCGCCCATGGATCGGTTCGTGTGACGTGTTCCGTGGAGAACGCTTCCGCATCCCTTCCCGGGGAAGTCCTTCTCAGATTCGACATACAGTGCGTTCGCTGACTCGGAAATGCATATTCTATGCTGACGTCAATACCCAGAGATACAGGGATCGGCCTGTCCGCAAGTGATGTTGATCTTTTGTTTGTTCCCTTCCAACAAGCGGATGTACGTCAGTTCCACTCTTTGTCGTTGCAATTCTCATATCGTTTGTTCTTTTTACTAGAACTCATCAACCCGGAGGTTTGGAGGCACTGGTTTGGGATTGTCAATATCTCGTCAACTTGTGAAGCTCATGGGTGGGGCGATCGGTGTTCAGTCAGAGCTCAACGTGGGATCGAGGTTTTGGTTCACCATTCCTGTCAAGATATTCCAGTCTGAGGAGGCGGAGAAGGTAAACCACGTAAAACATTCAATCACACATTAAACTGACGTCATCATAGTCCCAACAAGACATCGAGAGGCTAAAGTCGAGCCTGTTGAGTCCCCGGCCGCCTCGAATTTTAGTGTGTTCAGAGTCAGAGGCGACGCTGGCATTCCTGAAGACGATGTTCACCGGATTCTCCGTGACGCTAATATCCTCCATTCAAGATGCCGAGGCTCAAATACGCAATCACCAAAGTTCAAATTTGGCACTGGATTTTATCATTTTAGACGACCAATCTGAAGCGCGCATTGACTATCTACTTGGTCTTCTCCGTTCATTCCCGTCGCCGGCATTTTCAGATACCAAAATTATCCATCTTTACACACCAACCACCAGCCGTACAGGAAATGCAGTCTTCGGCAACACTAGTATTCCAGGAGTTGTCAAAATGACGAAACCTCCTCGTAAAGCTCGCATGCTGCAGACTCTCGCGGGATTGAAAAACTTGCCAAATACCGTGACCACTAATCAGAGCAGCGATCTCGCGAAGGCTGTGGAAGACTTAGCTGCAGCACAGCGTACACTACATGGAAATGTCCTTGTGGCCGAAGGTAGGCTTAGCGACACCCCATAAATGACCGCATTCTGATTGAGCATTTATCCCCAGATAATCCCATCGCCCAGAGTCTTCTCATAAAGCAATTAGAGCGCCATCATCTATCTGTCACCGCTACCAACAATGGCGAGGAAGCTATTGCTGGTGAGTGCTATGATTCTTCGTGAGGGGCTGTACCTGATCTTGCCACAAGAATGGGAAGCTCATCCTCCAGGCTACTTCAGCGTTGCACTGTTTGATCATCGTGAGTGAAGATGAATTTATCTTTGCATGCATTCTGATGCGTTCCAGACATGCCGATATGTGATGGGGTCGAAGCAGCAAAACGACTACGCGTCTTGGAGGATAAACGGAAAGTGCCAGTTATGTTGCCGAGTAAGCATAATCCTAGTTCCCTTTCATTCGTATTTGGTGTTCACCACAATGTAGTAATTGCCTTGAGCGCCGACTGTCAAGAGTCCACAAAGCAACTGTGCCTTAGTGCAGGCATGAATGCATTCTTTAGTAAACCGTTGCGAAAAAGTAAGCTTCCCTGCCCGTTGCCGCTGAATACAACTGACAGCTGGAGCCAGGTGATCTCATCACCCTCTTGTCCATGTTTGGTGGCACTTAAGCCGATCTTTCCCTTTTTTATACCCGGATTCCTTTCTTTCACTACAGTACATGGGGCTCACATCATGTTGTTCTACCACGGGATTTATCTTGTATTCTGGCCATGGCACGGATCATATCCACTGTACATCTACTAATCGCTCCACTGTAGAAGATAATGTATCGACCAGTCATTTTATGTCTTGCACCTTCTGTGATTCTGAATATGGTATTGCAAGAACCTACTCTATCTATCGCTTGAACCGTCACGACTCGCTCCCCGTGCATGCATGGCGTGTCCTGGCACCTCCTCCTCTGCCATCACGGATTTAATTCAACTGTTGAGTGGACACCCATGCAAACTGCCCACGCTTGTGTTGCAGCGCCTTGGAGTTACAATGATGCAATTAACATTGACGGCAGAGGCGCCTGTTATCTAAGTAGCGCTGAATTTTTTTTTCCTGCACTTTCGCTAGCTCATATGGTTCTATTAAGAAGTGGTCGAATGATGTATTCTATTACCAAAAACGAACGCTGGGTGACGGTAACAGTATTATTATGACACGAAAACAACATTGCACAGAATATATATGTCAAGAACCCCTTGCGATACGTATGGTACAAGGTACGAACAAGGAAAGTGTCCGAAGGATGCCCTTGGAGAACGGAAGCGAGGAGCTAGTCACAGACAAACGAAAATATTCGGAGAAGTCATCCAGCCTAGGACATCAACGCTGGTGGCTGTATTGAGGAACGGAGTGGTACGCGTCCGCGGGGACCGTGCCGTACGGTTGGGATTGTTGCGCCTGAGGTTGCATCTGCGCTCGAGCTCGCGCGGCCATCGCTTGTACATGAGCTTGTGCCTGCGCCTGCGCGTGAGCCTGAGCCTGGGCTTGCGCTTGGGCTTGCGCCTGAGCCTGGGCTTGCACCTGGGCTTGAGCCTGCACGTGGGCTGGCTGAGCGTGTACTGGTGCTTGCATATGAGGGTGCTGATGTTGATTATACATGGGACGGGGAATACTCTGGGGCTGTTGCTGTGCGCCGTGCGGGTGCGGGAAGTTGAATGACGGAGGGGGCATGGATCCGGGAGATGACAAGGCGGGATTGATGACGGTCGTGAAGTAAGGATGCGAAAGAGCTTCCGCAGCCGAGATGCGTTCGGACGGATCGAATTTGAGCAGACGCTCCAGGAGATCAATGGCTATTTTTGCGTTTTCAGCTAAGAAAAGGACGATTGAGTCACAGCGGCCCAATTTACCTTGCGGCGAGGCTTTGGGCAGAACTTGGGACAGGGACATCTTCGGATACCTGGGGAAGGACTTCAGCTGTATCTCGGGCTGTTCCAGGGAAATTAGATGCGCTGCAATTGAGTTGAAAGTGGATACTTACGGAATCTTTAGCCATCTTCTGGAATTGGGCCTCGGACGGCGTTCCAATAATTCTCATAATGTGCAGTAGTTGGTCCTGGTTGTCTCGGCCTCTAAAAAGTGGCATCCCCGATATCATTTCTGCAAATATGCATCCGCAAGACCATATATCGATGGATGTACTATATGTCCGGGAGCCAAGCAAAACGTCGGGTGCACGATACCATAGTGTAACCACCTACGTGGAGGAAGACGCGGCGTGAAACGGGTGAATTTCGGCTAAAAAATAGAGTTACCTCGTTGGAGAATGTATTAACGGGTACGCCAAAGGCCCTTGCCAAACCAAAATCGCCCAATTTCAGCTCTCCTTTTCGGTTGATGAGGAGATTCTGAGGTTTCAGATCTCGATGGAGGACTTGGTTCTCGTGACAAAAAGCCGTGCCCTTGAGCAGCTGATACATGAAGCTGCGGACTGTGTTGGGATCGAGTGCGCCACGTTCGCCATGTTGATCCATGTACTTTTTAAGATCTTGTTCGCAATACTCGAATATCAGAACCAGTTTCGTCTCAGTGTGGATGACATCGTGAAGGCGGACGATGTTGACGTGCTTGAGTTCCTTCATGAGTGAGATTTCCCGGATGGCGGTGGATGGCGTGCCTTCTTCGGCATCGAGATGGATCTCCTTTAGCGCAACAACCTCATTCGTTGTTCTCGAACGGCCCTATATGCGCAGGTTAGGGCAGTACTGGAATACAGCTGCACTCATGCTGACCTTGAACACGGTAGCATACGTTCCTTCACCTAACTTCTCCAACTTTGATGGATGCTCAGCGACCAAACTTCGCAGAGGGCTGCGTAAGAGTTCTCACCTGGATATAGTTCATGTCGGGATGCTCGCGGGTTTTTGGATGGAAACGTGAGTTGGTCAGGGAAAAAGAAAGGTGTTCCGGTGTTGTTTATATGGGTGACTGATAGTACAAGAGCAAAAAGGCAACTATGAGAGTACAAGACGGACGTTGTCCGTCGACCAGGGCTCGTTTAACGGCGATTGTGGCGAAGCGCTGTTGTCGTCAAAAGTCCGAGCTGGAGGACAAGGATGAGGCTGCTGATCGGCGGTGCAATCTAATCCAGTAGCCGCCCACGTGATCCATCATCCCAACTTTTTTTCGAGGCCCACTACTGCTCTCGAGCTCGACGATGGCGACAAAGTCCAGGAAAGGCCGCTCAAAACCACCGAAAGGTCGTCCCGCATCTACTTCAGTCATTTCCCACCCCGTCGTCGAGGACGCGACCCAACTCACCTCACTCTCCGCCTTCTCACCCAAGGCCACCCACTTTGCCTTCGTCTCCCTTGCTGTCGACAAGCATCGGCTACGTGTTTACGATACCGTCTCTGGGCAGTCGGTAGCAGAATATGTCGTTGACTTTGCGCGCGTTTCTGCTTTGACCTGGGCCGCGTTCGACCCGTTTGACGGTCAGTCCACTGCGGCAGAAGCCTCGCCTACTAAAAAGAAGAGGAAAAAGCGGATCGGTTCCGCGCCGGAGGAGTTGCAGGGAAACAAAGCCATCGATGTGGTCATTTTGGGTCTCACGGATGGATCTATCCTGCTTTTCTCTCCATCCCATGGCCGCGTCTTACGCACATTGTCTGATTCCTCCAGCACCGCTGAAATCCTTTCCGTCATACTAGTCGAGAATGGGGGCACACCTACTATATGGGCATCTGGATCAGACGGAACAGTGCGTCTTTGGAATGCTCAAAAAAATGAGATTGTGGGCAGCTGGAAGAATGACGACAGAATACCTTACACGTCCATGGCCGTGCGGCCAAAGACCGACGACGAAAGGACAGACGTCCTCGTCGCACATCACAGTATCCGACTTTTATCATTGCCTCTAACACACACAGGTCTGGAAATGAAAAGACCGGCTGACATCGCATCCTTCACTGGCCATGCATCGCCCATCAAGGATCTGAAGTGGGACGCGTCAACGAAACCATCGACGCGCTTCTTGTCCCGGGCAGAGGGGGATCGATTTTTATACATGTGGGAAACGCCGGACGGGGCGGCCTTGGAGGGCAAGCCTGTGGCGTCTGTTCCTCTGGAGTCGGACGTCCGCAACTTCTCACTATCCATCACTCAAAAATATACCAGTTCTGGCTCGAAGCAAACTTTGCTCACTGTCTCAGCATCTGGTAGAATATCCCTCTTTCCCATCCCCTTTGAACTCTCACCCCAGCAAGCACAAATCGGACACCACATAGAATACCCACACTGCATTCACGGAGTAACATCTCTGTCCCTACAGATAAAAACCTGATGTCTTCAGGCAGAGTGATAGATGCATCGTTCCTAGCGGGTGAGGAGGGGAGCATACGAATCGCTCGTCTTGTTGGTGGTGTAAGATTGGTATTTGACACTGTGGTGAGTATCCTCTAACGTTCCGACGTCAGCATATATCTCATCAGCATTGTTCAGCGGTATTTGAGCCCTGCAGGGGAATTCTTAGCCGATGTGCGGCTGGATGATGTGACTGTTACATCGTTCGAGGCAGCATCAAGCACCGTGAGCATATTGAGCGTCTATACACATATTTTTCGTATTGACGTGATCTGTAAATTGGCAGGGTCTTTCGCTACAACGATATGCTGAGAACCCGTCGCTGGCGGTTGCATCGGGAGTTCAGCTTGCGCAGGACGAGGAGATGGAGGCGCTTGTGGAACGCAACGTCGAGGGCGAGCTGGACGTCGATCTCGCCGAGCTGAGCCTCGGCCAACGGCTGACCGCTCTCTCTGGTGAGGTCAGACCCATCTCCGAAAGTGACGACGAGTCACCCAAGAAGCAAACGAAACAAAGCAAGAAAAAGGACCAAAGCGTACCCGCCAACTCGCTCACGCGTACGCTGATACAGGCGCTACATTCGTCCGATTCTCGTCTTCTTGAGATGTGTCTGGCCCATACAGACCAGAATCTCATTCGCAACACGGTCAAGAGACTACCTCCGCAACTCGCCGTGCCACTAATAATCGCATGTACCGAACGTTTAGGCAGAGGCGCTCGTGCAGTCAACATGAAAGGTGGCGGTGGAGGTGCAAGTTCACAGAGGGGAATGGGTTTGATATCTTGGATCAAGGCAACACTGGTTGTTCACAGCGGCCATCTAATGACCGTAAGCCTTTGTTTGCAATTCCGTTTTTGAAACATTGTCTTGATATACAGGAGCAGATACCCGATCTCGTGGCCCGCCTGTCTGGCCTGCATGCGACGCTTACGTCGCGACTCTCCCTGCAAGAAAGTCTGCTATCGCTTAGCGGGCGTCTTGACATGGTCCTATCCCAGATTGAGATGCGATCCTCAGTTGCTCCTGCACCTTTGGCTCTACGAAAAAACAAAGATGCCTCTGGCAAGCAGGAGCAAACCGTAATGAGATACGCCGAAGGCGAGAGCGAGAGTGAAGAGGATGAACAAATGGAAGCGGAGGTTGAGAGCGCCGACGAGGAAGGTAGTCTGGAGGATGTTGAATTGGGCAGGACAGTGATTTGGAGGAGGAGAGCGACGAGGAGTTAGATGAGGAATATGACGACGAAGAGGATGACGACGACGATTCCCCAACTATGAATGGCTTCATTGACGACGAAGCCGAGGAATACAGCGAAGAGGAAGAGGAAGAGGACAATGAATGATAATACTCCCCACACGTATTTTTTTTTCATGCACTCTTCATTTTCTTTGCCGTTTCGTCTTTGTCGCAGGGGCATCTTCGCTTTCAGTAACTTGCTTCATCTCTTTGGCATTGGCTTTTCTCGGGACCTTGGAATATGGATGTGAGCATCCAGACATTCGATAGTGAGTCAGGAAGGGCAACAACCTTCCGTTTGCGTTTCCGCACTTCACGTTTCTGCTCTGAATCTGATTCGCTGAGAGCCGTCAAATCGCTCTGATGACCGGCCTAAGAGCAAGGAAAGAAATAAAAAATAAATACCCACCAGCTTGGCTGCTGTACCTTGGAAAACGTTCTGTAGCTCAGCAACGAATGCCGATGTCCGTCCTGCAACTGTTGCCCATTTTATCGTTGCAGGCTTTCCGGATGGCTATAACACCGATCAGAATTTACTCGAGAGAACAAAGGAAAGTGGACGAACCAGTTTCAATGTATGCTTCTCTTTCTTGCCTTTGCCCTTTCTCTCAGGTGAGCGGTGAGAGGACGAGGTGCATACGCGGCCACATACCCAGCGATGCTTGAACAGCCAACTTTCAGGAAACTTGGTATCATCTGCGTTGACGGAGACCGCTATGCGGCACACTTCCGAGGTTTGATGATGGAGCGCCTGCAACTGTTCTTCCAACAAAGTGTTGCAGCGTTGCTCTGGGTGTATCCTAGAATGATACAAAATTTCATCTTAATCGAAGTCAACATGCCGACATCGAACGGAGTGTGGGCCAAAACAAGTACCGCTACCCAATTGCCCACACCTGCGCTGAAAGACTGGTCGAGGAGAAGCGCTTTGACGGGACACGTCCTCTTGGATACCATTCTAGTAAAATCATCCAGTGAAGGCATTGAGAGAATGGGATCAAAACCCAATGCCGAGATAGGAGGTTCGTTCAGAGGGTCCAAACAAAGCCGAATTCGCCCTAGCCGACGCACATCCATGAATGCGAGCTGCAACACCGATCCATCCTTCTCGGCTAGATGCAGGATGAACTGGGAGACCAGAAAGCTTTGATTAAAGCCAAGTGGGACGAAGCGCACTAAACTAACTTTGTAAAAACGCGGTGGCCAATCTGTGCTGCTGGCCCATTTCGGAGTTTCCTTATAATGAGTCGGAAGTTGGCCTTTGACCTTTAAACATTCCGCAAATCGAAATCCTTAGCCTCTGTCCGTAAAAATTAGCTTCCCGACGCACTTGAATCATACCGGTCATTCCAAAATGCAAAACGGGGTGTTTTCCTTCGCCGCTGAGTAAGATGTAAAAGTACTTTCCTGCAAGAAATAAGCTCGCAAGGCGAAGGTTTGGGTGGCAAAGCGAGCTCCTGTACCATATCTTCCCGTGTCCTTGAGGGTTCTTCCGGCCAACTCACGGGCCTCGTATTGGTTCGTTAAATGTAATATGTTGGAAGACCTTTATAGCAAGACTTACAAAATCTTTATGAGTCACACCTGAGAAGACGAGCTTGTCGTCTACAGTCTCCACTTTAGCGATTCGTTTCCCTCTGCCGACAGAGCGTATCAGTTCCGTTACACGTTGCACTTCTTGAAATGACAGGTAAGTACGGAAGGTTCGAACAACAAGCAATAAAGCTACCTGGCAGTTCTGGCATGTCAGCTTATATTGTCGAACCACGTTGACACTCCTTAATGATATCATTGTTTAGGTAAGGTAAACAACATTTATCACGTCGCAGTATATACGATGATTTTATCCAAATCAGCTGCATAACCTGAGAAGAGAGACCCGTTCACAACTGCCATCTCCTAGAAACATAATCAAACGTACTGCTTTGACCGGAAGCAAAAATCAAGGAATTTGACCCGCTCCTCAAGGTGAGTTTCACAGGGACAGATAGAAGGACATGTCCCCCTCCGGTATTTGGCTGGTCTACGAGGACGCTTGCTCCACCATTAACGCTGGCGAACCTCTCAGACAATTGTCCTTGGCCTGCATTCGTTTCCCCGCTTACCTGACTGTGGTGTTACGCCACGTTGAATCGCCTAATTCGGGTAAAGAGTTGAGATGCGTATAAGGTATAAGTGTAGACCCGCTGAAGGAAAAGAAAAAAACCTACCATTTGCATAGTACAATGCAACCCATTGCGGAGACCCTGTACCCTGTACATTGTTGATGGTGACGGATCCTCCATTACCTGTAGAAGCAACACCCTTCAGCACACTGCTCAATATGCCATCAAGGAAATCCATACCAAGCCAACCGACAGCTTTGCCGCCCGAGAACGACGAATCAGACAAGATCTGAGCTGGCCCGCTTATAGTCCCAGCTTCGGCTTCGTATGTAGTCCCAGTCGCGACGGCATATGTGCCAGCGGATAAATTCACACTCCAGACATCAGCAGGAACGATCTGAGGACTTCCAGAAGCCCATGAAAGAGGGAACCACATGTATCGGCTACTCCCTAGCAAAGAAGGTCGCCAGCGGTCTCCCATGTAGATGGCAGCGTTCTGACTAAGGAGCATATCATAGGTATTCTGCGAAAAGTATGTGCGGGTGGCCGAGGGCGCAATGTCTGCCTGGGCGGACCATGGCCCAGCCAAAGACTAAGAAACCCATCAGCACTATGCAAATCGTGCACCTCAGCAAGACCGCGTACCGATGCCGTGAAGAATTTATTGGGATTGGGATCCCATCCGGTAGTATGAGAGGCGAACAGATAGTAGATCTAAAGTTTGGCTGAGATGCAATGACATCGCAGGAGAATGTAAGTGTTTACGCCATTTCTCTTGATGATACCAGGGGATTCCAACGTAGATCCTGGAGAGGTATTCATACGATCTAGCACAGCATAAGCAGGACCAACCACGAACCGCTTAGAACGCTAACTTGGGAAACAACATTGTAATAATTGGCGTCCAGTCGGGAAATCTTGAAGTTCTGATTGTTATCAGAGGCGTAAAGCAAGTATGTTGTTTGGGCGGCTGTCATGGCATAGGTTATTCATCTCATAACTTTGAATTCTGAAACCAGACCATCGTCTGTGCACAGATGTCAGATCAGACGCCTTACATCGTTCAGATCCGTACCATCTTGGAATAAACCCATATCTCGAGAATCCGCGCCCAGAGGTTTGAAGCTGCCGCGGTATGAATACGGGCCGCATGGCGTCTTCGCAGTTGCAACACCGACTTGAGCAGCCCCGTAGCTTTCAAAAAAGTCAGCTACAGTGGAGTATCTCTGGTAGGAATCGCCCACTTGGACGTGTCTGAGTGGAACCACATGACATATTCCGAATTCTAGCGTGCGGAGTTAAAGCTCAAAGTTTTAACATCATTGTCGTTGCTCACAGCTTTGTTGAAAACAACTGAAAAGTAAATTGAGCTAGAGATAGTTCGCATTAATGAAGACGAGTACCTTTGGGGCGTTCTACGATATTCGAGGTAGAAATCATGGTGCCACTGATCGGAGTGAGAGCATCGTTCTGACGCGTCCAGCCGACGAGGTCCGTGGACTGCATAGTAAAGGACCTCAGAACCTATTTCCATACCATCGAAGGCAGAGCGAAAACCGTGTAGCATGAAACAGCACGGAACAGCCCGCTATTATGCGCTTTATCTTCCCCGAGCCAGTAATAGGTCGACCCAACCTATAGGCAGTGTAGTTAGTCGTATTTGCTTGCGCTAAGACAGATCTCCAGTGATACCAACTTTCATAAGGCCACCTCCGTGTGCTTGAATGACATTGCCACTGGTGTCAGTCCAAGTCGCACCGGGAACAATAACCGCTGCCTCCGAAATGGCAGATAATGTCAATGTCAACGCTAACAGAGAGAGAAAGAAAGCCATCATCGAGATCATTAAATCCAACTTCGTATTTATCTCGTCGCAGGATCAAATGATTCCACCCTCGTGGAACAACGGACAAAATCCGGATAGCGAGCGATTTATTTTGCTGCGTCATCTGTGTCATCGGAAGAAGTTGTCTGTAAGTTCGGGCCTGAGAGCAAGTCACGAGCGGCAGTTGCGCCAAAATCATAAGAATCCTCCCTAAGATAGTCTGTCATATTGAATCGTGCAATGTGCACGGTTGATGGTGTATTGCCTCCTCGAAAACATTCATGGTCTCCAATACGTGTTATTGGTCATGCAGAAAATCATGCTGATGTGTGCGGGGCGTTTGGGGAAGCGGGGTGTGTTATCATGGAATGGTTTTCGCCGCAGGATAGGCAAGGACGTAACGCTCGGAACACCAGCACACTGCTTGTCCGTGGGGCGGTCCGGCGGAGAAGTATCCTTGATACAAGAGACATATGACCATAGCCAGCTCGAAATGATCCGTCCAGAAGCATAGCATGAACGGATTTTTCCACATGGTATGCTTACGTCAGCCTTGAAACGATTCCAATAAACGCATTTTGCGCTTTGCAGGACTGTCTTGTTTAAACAAAACAATGGAAGCCTTTCAATTGCTCACCAGAGGAGGTGTCTTCAATAAAAGCCGTTTCAAGGACGATGTCAAACTTTTCAACGTGAGGTCGTTGTCTCTGACATCTGGGCTAAATACTGAAATGCGATAATTCAAACGGTGTTCCCGGAGTACAGCAGACCAAAAAAGTAAACGCCAAGGAGGTTGCTCAAAAGGTGGATGGCGCTGAAATACCACCGGAACTGGATTTTTTCAAATACGCTCAATCCGAACCCGGAAAACGAAAAGCTGAGAATCTGGGCGGAAAAGCGGTGGAAAGAGAAGGAAAGTTGATCAAGAAGAGGAGGCCGACGAAGAGGACTTTGGCGAGCTGGATCAGTCAGAAGATAACGACCCTCCAGACCGCCAAGGCATCGAGTAAAGGCAAAAGGCTGTAACATTCCTGAGCCCGCAGAAACGTTTGCTGCACTCAAGGAGCGGTATAAAATATCATCTCTTCTGCTATCTAATCTCTCGCAACACGGCTTCGATCATCCGACGGGCATCCAAGCACACGGAATACCAATATTGCTAGAGGCATGTCCTTCCTCCTACAACACACGTCCAATCCTCTCATGGCACCGTAGTCCCGCGATCTCGCAGCCATTTCACCACTGGTACAGGGAAAACAGTATCTTACCTCTTGCCTTTGTTTGCGAACCTCGTTTCCCCCGCTTGCAGTGCAAAGAGCGGCTTTGGACAAGGCGTAAGGGTTTAATTGTCGCCCCTACTCGGGAACTTGCACATCAAATCCATAACGAATGTCTCAAGTTAGCCCAAGGTCGAAAATGGAGGGTTGTGCTGTTCAGCAAAGCAACTGCAAGTACGCTAGCGGACAGAAGTGTTAGAGACAAAGTCGGTACGTAGATGCTGCTTTTCAAGTATTGCATGATTGTAGACCGAGTTTACTGTCTTCCGGTTAGACGTTGTTATCAGTACGCCTTTACGCCTCGTCGCAGCCATACAAGAAGGCAACTTAAATCTTGACAAGTAAGCTTTGTGATATGCACCTTCCCGCCTACGCTTTACCTCATGTTTGTCGACAGTGTTCAGCACCTCGTGCTGGATGAGGCGGATCGCATGTTAGATTCGGAATTCCTGCCCCAAATACAGGAAATTGTTGCAGCTTGTAGACATGAACGACTGCAAAAGGCCGTTTTCAGCGCTACTCTTCCAGCCAACGCGGAGAAGATTGCAATGGAGATGCTGCATGATCCTATCAGAGTTGTCGTCGGATTAAAGTGCGCACAGCTATTCCAACTTTTCCCGTTTGTGGCTGACACATCGTTCTCCAGAGACACCCCATTGCCACTCATCGCGCAATCACTGACATATGTTGCTGATGACCCCTCAAAGCTTCCGACACTGCTCGCCTATCTGTCAAAGCCGTACAATCCACCCGTCCTTATCTTCACCTCGACGCAACCACGTGCAACTTCGCTTTCGGAGGAGTTGGTGTTGAATGGCATTCCGAACGTTGATTGTCTTCACGCTGGCCTCACGAAAAAGGAACGAGAGAATGCGATTTCTCGTATGCGTCGAGGTGAAAGCTGGGTGATGATAAGCACGGAAGTTATGGCCCGAGGAATGGACTTCAAAGGGGTTAGAGAAGTTATCAATTACGACTTCCCGACCAGTGTACAAAGCTATATCCACCGGATAGGTACGCTTTCAAGTGCAGCTATGCTGAAAGACGGTCTCTCTCAACAAGTTCCTTTACCTAGGACGAACGGGTCGTGCTGGACGAGAGGGCAAAGCAATCACATACTTCACGAACGAAGATGCTCCCTATTTGAAATCGTGCGCAAATTTGCCATGCTATTTTTCGCATGTCTGACTTTGGGAGTAAAGTATTGCCAACGTCCTTCTACAATCGGGTTCGTCCGTACCCGATTGGATTCTGAAGCTTCCAAAACCTTCTAAAATGCGGAGAAAACTAATGGGTAAGGTGAAACGGGGGGAGCTTGTCAACCCGGCGAGAAAGATCGGAAGGAAAGATGCAATCAGGAAGAGGTAATTTCACCTTTCTTCCGAGTCCCTTCGGTCTTTGAAATCCAACCTGGTGATTATAGGATATGGTGGCAGGATCGAAGCGACGGAAGCAAAAGGCTACCCATAAAGACTCGGAGGAAGGCCCATAGACGGCCACTCTTGCAAAGCGGTCAAGGGGTTACGATGGCCCCGTGGCAACATCTTTCAGACGCTATGATATGTATTCAATAATCTATCACAGCGCCCCGGCGTTCACACGTATCTCCCAAAGGTGCACAGAACTTTATATGAGCACATCGTGTCTCATGACCCTTCAATGTCTCTTCTAGAAACGGTAGTTATAATGCAAGGACACGAGGCTGATATACGTGCACCTCCATCGAAAGTCGTTGGGTATACAAACACGAAATGTTACATTTTTGCAAATATTTACATTCAATGTCAAGGACGCATTTGTGCCCTGTCCAGGGGGTGATTGCATTTTCGATCGAACGGAAGCAAAAACACTGATCCTGATCGGCAGATTGAGCTCTCAAATTGCCGTGAAAGCAATGTGATATCGTGAGGGTCACACTAATCATGCTGCCTCAAGGCGAACATGCCGTTCTAATAAAAGAGAATAGACGGAATACAGAGAGTCTGTCCGGAGGTAGAAAAGGCTTTTGCATCCCTTGTGCGATGGCTTTTTCGAACAGCCCAGCGCTCAGTCTTTGCGCCAAGATTCCCAATGCCTGCACATCGCTCTACGCCTTTCCCTCTCCGGAGATCCCGTCGTCTGTCGAAGCAAGAGCCGAGAAATTATGCCGGTATGTTTTACGTGGAGGAATTAGCCCGATGCCTGATCACGTCAGCAGAAGACGACTGGGAAGGCTACGATTTGTCCTACTCTGGCCTGGCGGATGGTGTCACTGCACCAGTACCATCGTCTTCTAGTCATCAACCGTTTTCTGCTCTCGGATCGTTCGCGGAAGGGCCTCCCTCTGCATCCAGACTGTCGAGCTCGCACCAGCGACCAGGCGCACATGTCTCTCGACCTCCAAATGCATTCATGCTATTTCGTTCTGACTTCTGGGCCAAAGAAAAGCAGAAAGATCAGCCTATTGAACGCGATCATCGTGATATCAGTCGCATCGCGGCTCACTGCTGGAACCATCTCGGCGCGGAGGAGCGCGCTCGGTATCAGAAGCTTGCTGAGCAGCGCAAGCAGCTTCACCGCCTCGAACATCCGGATTATAGTTATTCGCCAGGTGTCCGTCGAGAAAAACCTGTCAAAAGGAAGGTCAAGAAGGCCGACGAGGCAGAAGAAGAACGATGCAGACGATTGGCGAATCTAGTCATGGACGGCGTGTCTGATGCTGACATCAGAGAAGCGATGAAGAATATGAAGAAAAAGAAACCTAGTGGTAACAGTGCACGCTCCAGTCGTCCTCGACGCCAAAGCATCTCTCCACCGGCTCGAGAAAAGGTACCGGAAAGGGTGGATTTGAACGTCCGCTTCCTGAACAGAATCTTATCCAAGCTGAGAGCCCCGGGACCCTAAAAAAGCTAGGACCCCTTCCCCGGGTCTCTCTGCCGCAAAGGACAAGGTGCTGGTAAGCGTCTATCCTCTCTTTCTCTCCAACGTTTACTGAATTGGCATCCAGAAAATGGATATATCTCCAAAACCTCCAAGCTACGAATTTGTGGATCCTCAGTTCGACTGCAAGCCGTCCACGTTTCCGTTTGAATACGATTGGAATTTTAGCCATTCACAAAGCTCGCCTTCAGGTCCGCACAACCCTCCATCTCCGACGGACGTCCTCGCCACGTCTGACTTGCCGAAATACTTCCATGCGTTCGAGCCTGCAACATTCTCGGAGTTCGGGATCTTGACCACGTCTCATTCGACAGATGCACGAAGTCTCTTCCAGTTCCTGGATATTCCCACAGGATCCGAGCTACAAACACAAGATTCCATGGAGACTGATTTTGTCCAATATTTGAACTTAGCTGCTGACCAACGATACGACGTAGACCTGACTAGTTCATCATACTTCACGCATTATTGCAAGCACATCGCATCGTAATGGAATGACAATTGCGGGACATTTGTTAACGAATCCAATGGATTATTTCTTGATTCGCGCCTTCTTGCTCGCCGGTTCTGGCGACTGGTCTGTTATTTCTATGTTGCCACTTTGATATTGTTCTTGAAGCCAATTTATGCAAGCCGCTTTTGTTCCCGCGGGATTTTCCAAATGCCATACCAACACTTTGGCCATAACTTGATTCATCCAAGCACCAGGTTTCGCGACGCCTATCGCTTTGACGACTTCGCGTCCCTTTTGATATCTGTTAGTTAACCGCATCAAGAAGTCGGGCCTCATCTCACATCTAATATGGGCCTTTCGTCAACGCCGTCGGGTAAATCGAGTTCGACGATGCGCCCGATGAAACGGTTATATTGCTCTATCAGTCTCGTAGTCTCCGCAACTTGTAGAAAGAAATGAGAAGAGAGACAGTGGTTGAAAACGATGACAGATACCATTAAGTTTGTCTTCTTGGACATCGTAGAAAGGAAGGATTTCTTGCACAAGGGAAAACAAGAAGGACGTAGTCCAGTGAGCGCCGGTATTAATGTTATGCACGTTTTTATCGCGGATAACAAGTCCTAAGTGAATGTTCGGATCTTGCTAGTGGAATAATTATAAAACGGGTATACCCACCAAGAGCAACCCTTTGGGAAGGTGTCTTGAACTTTTCATGCTCCAAGTGAGGATTTCGGAGCAGGGTGGCAGCAGCAAACAACGGGGGTATACCGTCCAGATAATGATTTTGGGTCCCAAGTTTGACAGATTCTCGAAGAACCACGCCTAGCGCGGAATGCTGCTTGTTTCTCTTGTCTTGGTATGTGATGCCTCCATAGGGTGTAAGTACGGCTGCCAGAAATAGCCTAGCCTTGCAAGCAGGGTCCGAGTTCACGACTGACAGGAGCAAGGGATGAACCGCTGGTATTGACGGCGTCCCCTCTGAGGCGATGAGGGCCTGGAGAATGGAAGAAGCACCCAACGACGATTCAATCGGCCCACATGGGTGGAGAATGAACTGGCGATGTCGGCGGGTATGACTGAGAATACTGCGTGGTATAACGATAGATCGTGTATGAATTGTACAGCGCGGAACGGGTCCCGCCCTGTGGTGCATTTCATATCTTGTTATCCAGACCCATGATTGCACGAATCGCACCTTTCAACATTTTCGACAATTCATCCCCAACCCTTTCGCGAGCAACTTTCTGTACAAGGGCTTCCTAGGTAAGTATGTTACTGCGCGTCATGCAAATCGTGTAATGCCAGAGACATTTCTTATACCTGAATGTTCGGTTCTTTCGCAGCGTCTTTGATCTGTGCTTCAATCTCGAAACCTAGCCGACTTGCAAACCTTATACATCGCAAAATCCGAAGTGGATCATCGCGGAATGTCTCTCTTGAGGGTAGCGGAGTGCGTATCACACCGTTTCGCAAATCGTGTAAAGCCTGCGCAGATCTGATGAGGATATTGCTTTTAAACACGACGGGGAACCTGCTTTCGCTGTGACGTCTTCCACCTCGCGAGTGTGCACATTGTAGAAAAGCGTATTAATTGTTAAATCCCTCCGAAGCGCGTCTTGTAGCGGGGTTCCAAAGGACTGACGTAAAGCATGAGAGTGATGTTCTGGCCGTGCGAGTAGGCTTCTAGACTAACCACTCCGGTAGGTATCCGACTGTTTTCTGCGTACTCCTCGTTTCGCAAATTCACTAGATCAATATCAATGCCAAGGACTTTGAGAGTCGCCGTTTCAAGATGCTTTGACTGTTCGGGGTTTTGAGCGATCTTGCCGATGGTGCCCGTTTTCAAACCTTTACTCTGAGCATAAGCGGCGAGATGTTCAGCGAAGGGAAACCCCATCATATTAGTCAACGCGACATCTATGTCGTTGCATGTGGACCCTAATAACTTTGCAATAAATCAGCTCCACAGCACGGATGACAATGGCTGCCGGCGAAGGACCTTGTCACGAACCCATCCGCCCGCTATTCGACAAGATGTTTCAATACCGAGCTCATGTTTGAGATGCTTTGTGCAGTCGTCGAGCAATGTGCATAGCTGATCTTCAGCGTCGGTTAATTCAACTTTCATGTCCGCTGGCACAACGATAGGTTTGATGGTCCGATTCCGTAGAGACATTATTCCGCAGAGTGTCGTAAGGTGCCTTCTGATTATCGGTGTATTTCGTATGAATGAGGCAGAGAGACGCAGAATGACCATAAATCCCTCGACGAGCGGGGTGTGGTGTAAACGATGACATTTGGCGCTGTTTACGCCCAGGTGACTAAATGATGATACAGTCGATGGTGCAAAAAGTATCGTCCAGAAGGATTCTCTAAACGTAGATCCTGTCCTTATGCAAGTACATTACGCAACCAAGAAGACAGATCTTCAAGTTCCTCGTTATTAATTGTATGATTTAAGCCTTCGTAGATCTGCAGCTGTACCCGAGAATCGGGGAAACCAGCAATCCTGGTCAAGAACTTCTTGGCTCTATGAGCGTAAGACGCGGGTATCTCCAAGTCTGCAGTTCCATGGCACCACAGAATCGGGAAACCAGGAGTGCCGTGTAACATCTGCGAAGTACGTTAACATTAAGTTCCGAAACATTTTACGATTAAATTTTACCTCGGACACACGTGGTGGGATCCACCCTGACAAGCTAACGACACCGCCGAGTTCGTGAAGTGTCGTTAATGAAGTCATTAGGCACAAAGCAGCACCCTGACTGAAGCCAACCAGCACAATACGACGGGGCTCGATTCCCTCGTGGACTTGCGAGAGAACAATGTCCTCTATCGTTTTCATGGAGTATCCGATCGCAGCTTCATCAAATTCGTCATCTTCTGGAGGCAAATGCGCAATATCAAACCAACTAGGACGGCGTTGTCCTTGGCTCAGGGAAACAGGTCTCTTGGGTCTGGAGGATAATTCAGAATTTGTGCAAACCACAAGGGAGAAAAAATTACGCTTGTGGAAAAATCCATTTGACTTGCGGTAACTGCGGAGCGATCGCTACTTGGATGGCTTCCTTCCATGTCAAATTGGACTGGCCCAATCCCTGCGGAAATTGTCAAAGAAAGTCATGGTGAAGGTTTGAAGTGTATTACATGAACAAAAATAACGGCCGCGGTGTAACTACCAGAGGCCGGGATGCTTAAGATGTTCTTTGGGGCTTCCATGACGCTGACACGGATATTATTTTGTTTAACATCGCGCTTTTTAAGCTAAGAGCAGGCGTTAACAATGCGTGAGCGTCGATGATCTTCAACAGTGCTCGACCGCAGCTCATTGCCTCATTGATTTCAGCTGCGCAAGCTGCGGTCAGAGACCAGGGCTGCTGCTTCTAGGAAGTGTCATTCGAAGAGAGGCGGTGCCTCATCGCAAAAGTTGGGAGTGACAGGCTGCAACGCCGTATCCGTCAAGTCGCAGTTCACGTGACACACAAAATGCTTATCTAATACTCTCACGGTCAAATGCAAACAGGATGGACGTCGGTTGCTTGCGAGGTCAACTGTTTTAATTTTCAGCAGCTCGTCGCTGTCTTCGCCGCCAACCTGTAGCTCCTTTCCTCCACGTCCTAGCTCTCTTTAATTTTTCTGTACGACTATGGGGAACATCAGCAGCTGCTGCGAGTCTTGCTGTTCGTGCACAGTCGCAGTCCGTTTCTATAATGCGCGCTGATGATATCCAAACCCAGTCCGAGGACACAAGTCGCAGGCCTATGAACCTCTGCTTTTAGAGAACGAGCGCGAGGCCGTAGCTGACTTGTTGCAATATCTCGAAAGTAAGTCCCTTGGTACCCTTGTCCTGGATTACGTTCCAAATTTCGCAGATCGCACGACTACGAACTTCTTCACTGGCCAACCGCTGAACGCCCTAACGACTCTATCATTCTCGGACAATGTTGACCTACAACGAAGTGCTGCTCTGGCCTTTGCGGAAATCACAGAGAAAGAAGTTCGCCCCGTTGGTCGAGATACGTTGGACCCTATTCTTTTCCTGCTGAGCAGCCACGACACGGAAGTTCAGCGCGCAGCTAGCGCTGCCCTCGGAAATCTCGCGGTCAACAGTGCGTATCGCTATTTCTTACGTTACGATAACGCCGAAGTTGAGCTGTTTTTCGGGACGCTGGTCAGCTGACAACAAGCTTCTAATCGTAAAGTTGGGCGGTCTCGAGCCACTGATCCGGCAGATGCTCAGTCCCAACGTCGAGGTGCAGTGCAATGCTGTTGGATGCGTGACGAATCTGGCTACGCATGGTGCGTGCACCTCAACTGTTTACATCATGTGCAAAGCTATTCATCATAGTCCTCGATCTCAGATGATAATAAAACCAAGATCGCAAAATCAGGTGCATTGGTTCCCTTAACTCGTTTAGCGCGATCGAAAGACATGCGTGTTCAACGAAATGCAACCGGCGCCCTTCTCAACATGACCCATTCTGGTAGGTTCTATTTCATAACTTTCCCCACGAAGAGCTTACGAGTATCTCCCTGCCACAGATGAGAACCGGCAACAACTAGTGAACGCAGGTGCCATACCTGTCTTGGTTGGCCTACTTAACTCTCCGGACACAGATGTCCAATACTATTGCACGACTGCGCTTAGTAACATCGCTGTCGACGGTTAGTTCGAATGTTATACTGTCTAGTTTGTTTGCTCATGGACACATAATTTGGAATAGCCGTCAACCGCAAGAAATTGGCGCAAAGCGAGCCCAAGCTTGTCACGAGTTTGGTGCAACTCATGGACAGCCCAAGCCTGAAGGTCCAATGCCAAGCAGCATTAGCTCTTCGTAACCTCGCGAGTGACGGTACGTATCTGCCAATCTCCCATTTGCAAACCTGCATGGAAGATATAATGCTTTATGTTCACAGAAAAGTACCAGTTAGATATCGTCAAGGCCGACGGCCTTATCCCTCTTCTCCGCCTCCTTCAGTCCACTTACCTTCCTCTCATACTTTCGTCCGCTGCATGTGTCCGCAACGTGTCGATCCATCCTCAAAACGAGTCACCCATTATTGAGTCGGGCTTCCTTCAGCCTTTGATCAATCTTTTGTCCTTCAAAGACAATGAAGAAGTTCAGTGCCATGCCATATCTACGCTTCGGAATTTAGCGGCAAGTTCGGAGAAGAACAAGACTGCCATCGTCAAGGCTGGCGCTGTGCAATCCATCAAAGAATTGGTCCTTGAAGTGCCCATGAACGTGCAAAGCGAGATGACGGCGTGCATAGCGGTCTTGGCGTTAAGTGGTATGTTTGCTCCTCTTTGAAGTTATTTGGCGAAGTTCATGTTTTTAACTCTTCCGCAAGATGATTTGAAGGGGCAGCTCTTAGAGATGGGAATTTGTGAAGTTTTAATACCCCTGACGAATTCCATCAGTTCCGAAGTGCAAGGCAATAGTGCTGCCGCTCTTGGCAACCTGTCCTCGAAAGGTGTGATGTACCATAATCGATGTATAGAACTCCGCCTAACTTGCGGCAGACGGGAGGACAGAGACAGATGACTACTCCGCATTCAATGACGTGTGGGACAAACCCGAAGGTGGCATGCATAAATATCTGTACCGTTTCCTCACCAGTCCAGATCCGACGTTCCAACATATAGCAGTCTGGACGATCATGCAATTGCTTTATTCAGGAGGTAAGATACGAACAAGCGGATTCTGTCTCTGTCTGGTTGTGACATTGGTTTTGCCTTAGACCCTCAACTGATCAGCAATATCCGGAGCTCAAATCTTCTGATTTCCAACATCCGCAAGCTTGCTGCGACGTCGGATTCTCACCGTGGCACACCTGGATCCCATCATTCGACACAGACTGAGACCGAGACGGGCGATGGTCAGGGTGAGATTCAGCAGCTAGCACAACGCATCATGGATTTCATTGAGGGCGAGGGTGACGGAATGATGTCTTCAAGTGTTTCTGCTTCCCACATGCAGCCTGGTTCGTCGATAAGCAGCACAAACACACGAGAGCACGAAGAGCTTAGACGAAGCGTCCGCGAGGCGTTCGCACCTGGTTCTCATCGTTGATCATTGGCTTGCGCGACGGTTTCTGACTTTTTCTCCTTTTTTTGTATATATTTTCCGGCTTCCGTCTTCGTCAATCACGAGCTGGACATCGGTCGCTACGCCATTTTGGACATTCTTTCCCTTTCACTATCTATTGGAGTCACGGGCGATCAGTGACATCGCCTTGATTTTCGGGGTTCTTGTACCATGTTTTAACAGTTCTTGCATCATTTTATCTCTACTTATACACAGCATCTCTGTACCACAGTTTCTTGCGATGGTGTCCGTCGAAGGACGGACGTGATTGGGTGTCCTATGTCTTATAGTATAGTGGAGTATGACTATGTGCCCTTTTATGGAACGCCTTTTTGAACACTGCTCGTCCTTAACTACGTGAAGACATCAAATTGACCGGAAATTTGAGCAGCCACGATCTCCATGATCGACGGAGAGACTTAAAATCGCCGAGGAGAAAAGTGATAGCCGACGGACAATGGCGGCGAGCGTGTTTTCAACGTGATGATGTTGGGACAAAAGGCTGGCCGGACGCCTCACCTCCTTCTCGCTATCAACCAAAGCCAAGAGCCTCGTGTTCAGGACTCGATCACAGCGGTGCACTAGGATAAATAGAAACGGGCATCAATCTCCCAACGGCTGGCCGGGACGTCCTTGTTCTATTCATAAAACCGCTGCAACTCCACGCCTTTCACTTTTCTTTTTTTTTCCTTTTACCATTTACATCCGGCCAGCAACATTCTTTGTACTCTTCATTAGGCTGTGCCTCTATCGATCTCCTCTGTCTTCAAAGAAACGGCCTTTTTTCTTCGCGCCGCGACGAATAACGTTCAACTCCCCTAGCCAATTAGCTGTCCATCGATGCAGTTCATCAACCATCTCGCTATCGTATTCGTCCTGCTCAACTTTGATACATCTCCGGTGTCCGCCAACATGGTCACTCGTTCCATCAAACGGATCCACGGGGCAGCCGTCCGGCACACCCACGGCTTTGCGCGCGACCTCAGGTTGGCGTTTGGTGGGGTGCTGGTTACCCAGCCGTCGCCGTCCCGAGTTGTTTATTGCAAACCGGGGAGGCAGATCCCATTGGGAGCAAGTGGCGGTAGCAGCGGGAACGTTACTTCAACATCCGCAAGATCGGGTCCCAGCACCACCAAGTCCTCCACTTCCTCTAGTTCTAAACCCACCGGATCTTCTACCCCGTCTTCACCATGGAAGCTAACCGAATCGCACGTAAGTATACGACATTCCAACCGCCAGCCAAAATACATCTCATGTCTGGTGCAGCAAGGCCAGGATTTTTTTAACGGGTGGTCATTTTCCACGGGCGGTGACCCAACACATGGTGTGTGCATGCCTTTGGCTTTCATTTAAACGAGTCTCATTGCGGGGCTAGGCATCGTGCAATACGTCGATGAGAGCACTGCGGTATGCATGCTGGCCAAGCGTCCTTGGCTTGGTGGACTGAAACGGACCAATCTAGCGTTCAAATAACCTTTTGGAGATCAATAGTGCGGGGCATGCTATCATGCGAGTGGAAACGACAACATCTGTGCAGAACACGCGGCAGAGCGTCCGCATCACGACCGAAAGTTCGTTCAATGGCGGTCTCGTCATCATGGATTCCATACACATGCCCACCGGCTGTGGCACATGGCCGTAGGCACTTTTGTTTATTGCTTTCGTTGAAACGCCGTTTTAGACCTTGCATTTGTCTGCAGTGCTTTCTGGACAAATGGTACGCGTGCTTCTGGAAGGTGCCACGTCGCCGGATGATCGATATAATCTCTGCTTTCTAAAGGTCCCGACTGGCCCGCTGGCGGAGAAATCGACATCGTAGAGGGTGTTCATGACTATACCAATAATCAAGCTACCATCCATACGAATCCCGGATGCACCATTGCGACTTCGAGTTCCAATGCTCTGAAGATATCGGGTAATGTTATCGGCGGAACAGATTGCGCCGCATTGACTACAGGCAACCAAGGATGCGGCATCAGGGCGAGCAGCAGTAATTCATTCGGGGCTGCATTTAATGCCAACAGCGGTGGTGTCTACGCTAGTACGTACAGGCGGCTGCCAAGAAACGATGTCCTGCTCATGTCATGACGCCAGTGCAATGGGATGCATCTGGCATCGCGGTGTTCTTCTTCCCCCGTGGTTCCGAGCCCGCAGACATCACTGCTGAAGCGCCAAGACCGGACACTTGGGCCCCGCCATGGCGCGATGGCCCGCGGCAAGCTGTGACCCATTCAAATTTTTCAACAATCACCACGCCATTTTTGATACGACGCTGTGGTATGTTTGCGGTTGACAGCGTTCCGCAGCTGCTTCTCAAGGTTTTTCTCACCAGCGGCGATTGGGCGGGCGCCGTATGGAGTGGCTCCGGCATCCCCGGACAGGAACAGAGCTGTGCTCAGAGAACGGGCGCCCCGACATGTGAGGCGTTTGTCAGAACCAATGGTGCTGCTTTCAAGGAAGCATGTGAGTGTCTATTGATCTTCAAACGGCAGCTACTGATGTGGATGCTCCGAGTCCAGACTGGGAGGTCAAGAGTGTCAAGATATACCAAAACCAGGGCTAGACTTTGCATGAATGCTGACGACCCGCTACGGCTAAAGTCTCTTCTCTGCGGTTTATTATGGAGACTACACGCGCTGAAAGTGATAATTAGAACGTCTGTAGTAATGTACTATAGCTAGTAATTATTCATGGGCAGTTGTGTCACTGTCACGCCTGTGACTCATTCCCAATGACGCGTCACTTTGAGCTTCGTCGAGAACCTTCATGGATGTTCCCAATCCTTCAGAACGCGCGTCTCGACGCGCGTACGATGATTCAGCCCTCTTGCGCGCAGTATATAATGCCCCTCATGATGCTCGTCCTCCTTCATAACCCATCTATTCGTTTGCAATCTTCGAAACATGCTTTACTACACGCCTTCATCATCCATATCTTATATTCCTGGCTCTTTCGCGCCGTCCGTCGCGGCCCGCGAGAGATATCTTACTGCCCTGGCTGAGGCTAGGGCCGCAGAGGCCGAATACCTCGCCCTCGAAGCTGAACGACGCGAAGAGGAAGCGCTTCGTCGTCGACTGCAAGAAATCGAGCTCAGGAGGCAGCACGATATACTGCGCTCCCTTCATGGCCAAAGTGCACTCCCTGCATGTGTTCAGCGCCCCTACACCCTTTCGAACACCTATCCTGGCCTCACCGCTTTCCAGGCTTACCCATCCACTTTCATTGGCTCGTTTGGTACTGAGGAACCCTGTGCCTCCAACTCGGCTTTTATTGGTAATCCAGATCCCGGATGCGTGCACCATCGTCGCAGCATTGAGAGAGCTGGGATCCTTCCCAATCTCAGGAAGGGGACTGCGACCCAGTGTGGCTGTGAATCCTTGAAGCCTCTGGTGTTGGAAGGTCTCGCCGCCCAAAAATGCGTCAAGGATTGTCATATCCCTCAGAGGAACTTTTCTTGTAATCATACTTGCCCAGCCGGACAAGATGCAGGCAACCATCAGGTCAGCGCCTTCCCCTCTCCACCATTTGTGAGCCTTCCGCTGACGTTGCAACAGAAGCCGGTTCCTCATGGACTCCATGACTCCGGTCCTCGTCCCGCGCCTGCCTCTGGAAAGCAGCCTAAGAAGAATGAAGTTGTCGTTGATGCTGCGCAGAGGCTCTTATCCACTATTTTTGACAACCTCGTTCCACAAGCTCCTGGTTCGACGTCTACGTCTTGTGCAGACGCCTTGCAACAGCTGTTACAAGCTTCCCTTCCGGCATCGCATGACGTCAAGACCTCGCCGTCAGCTGCTCGGCCGTCCGCTCCGTCAGTCCCAGTTGGGCCACAGGATTTCTTGAAGTCGCTTTTCGGTGTTAATGAGCATGCATCGTCACCTTCCGTTGAAAAGAAGGTACATACTCCTCATCTCTTTTCTTCTGCCTTCTCTAACCTTCTTTGTGTGGTACAGGCCGAACCGAAACCATCAAGCTCCGCGAAGCTGGAGTCAGGGAGTTCTGTAGAGTCAACGTTGAAAGCAGAACTCGAGTCGCGTCTAAATAATGAATTCGCGTCCGAAGTTCGCGACACCATCCAAGCAATCCTGGCCTCGCTTCAGGAGCCGCAGCCTTCTAACCAGACATCGACCGCTTCTATGGCGGAATCTAGTTCGGGTTCCAAGGGCAAAGCTAAAGCCACAGACCAACCATCGTCCTCTTCCAATCCTACATCTAAGGACGTCGTGAACGCTATGAATGAAGTGCGTACCATCGAAGCTGCGTTCACTGCTCTGGAATCCGATTTCGCTTTTCCCTCTCAACTCGACTTCACCGACATGAGCCCCTTATCCAATTCCGGCTCCGTGATATCCTGTCTCGCATTCACTGCCAGAAACCACCCGGTCCGATTTTACGAACAGGCTCTTAGCACGCTCCTGTCGAAGCTGGATTCTGTTGACAGCTTCGGAAATGAGGAATTGAGAACGATGCGGAAGGAGGCCGTTGGCATGGTCGAAAAAGCCCTTGAAGACCTTGAGAGCGAGGTGGGGGGCAGATGGAAGTCTAACGCTGCCAAGGCCGCGAAAGCGATGGGAGTGAAGGAAGAATCCGCCAAGACTACCCCTCGCGCTGCTGTGGAAGCTGATGCCGACGTGCCAACATCATCTGAGCCAAAGTCTTCGGATAAGGTTACACTCCTTGCAGACACAGTCGAGCATCTCACGCCAGCTGACGTTACTGAAGACCAATCCAGCTCTCTAACGGTGAACGAAAATGGAGGCATCAATGACTTGCTAGCAGAGGATATTCCTGCCGTCGAAGCCGCCCAGATTGGAGACATCGGGACTGTCGAGGATCCTCAGCGTGTCGATGAAGCGGAAGACACATCGAAATCTGATGTCACTATTCAGCCTGTGGCTGTTTCTACCGTTGCTTCTGGGTCTCCATCCCCATTTTTGCTTCAGCAGGCTGAGCCCCCATCTGAGGACTCACCGAGGGGCGATTCAGATGCCAACAGTGATTGGTCCGAGTTATGATAGGCCACTGGCAAGCAGAGAGTGCTTTCCACGGCCTTCTCTTTTCATTTTTTTTACCTAGTTGTGTTATGTATGTGATTGCTTGCTTTTAGGAGACGCTTTGAAAAAAATGGAGTATGAGTTCATGTAAAGTACGAAAATTGTAATATTCTGAATTCTATCTACCAGATGTTCAGAGTGAGACAGTTGTTTGTAACCTGATCATCACGTTTTCTTATGTTCACTAGGTACTGTACCTTCAGAACCGACGCCGATGACTGCTCTTTTTTGTACCCCGATTTCGTGGTATCTGTGACTTCATGACTAATTCCACTTTCATTCAACATCTGAGGCGCTCGGAAGCGCATCCCAAGAAGAGGCTAAGCATAAGATATATTGCCAAAGAACGTCACAGGTCCGTTCGTTTGACCAGCTGGAGATGTCGTGTTCCCCGCCAACGCAGCATAGCCAAGATCAATAACCGGGCCAAGTATGGACGTCAACAGCGGAACCGAGATACGACGTCCCGGGGCAAGAGGATGAGAAACAACAGATGAAGAAGCATGTACATTTATTCAATTCGACATCTGCGGATGCCGAAACGAGCGAAGCAATATATACTGTTTGAGAGCTTGCTTCCTCAAGAAGTATTCTTGCAAATCAAGCTGCAGTTCAGTCCACCGAAGCATGCTCCAAGGCCGGGATGTTGGCCTTACGGGGACCTGCTGTTTTTGTCACGCACCGCAAAGACGTTCTTGAAAGCTTGTTGATGCGAGCTTAGTTGTTGACTGGAGCGTCAAAAAATAGTTTCATTTGTTCGAAGCAAGGGCGCTGTTATGAACTTGGACGATAGGCTTGCGAACCCAAAACATGTAATTGCAATCCGTCGTACACCAAGCGTTCCTGCCAGCGAGAATCCATCTTCCCTGTAGAGGATTGTAGATGAGGCCCCGAATCTCCGCTTGAGTACGTATCAGAGAGTGGGGTGAGGAGTTAGGAGATATCCAATGCTCCGTCAAGGATGGAGTCATCAAAGCATTAGAGGAAACGCCGGTTTGTATGGGAGACCGGTACTTTTGGAAAAAGGAAACAAGTTCGGAGGGTCTGATGTATTTGGAATACGTGTGGGTCCCCCGAGAAACCATGCGTAAAACATCTTCAGCGAGGAAGATCGTCAAGAGATACGCCAAAGGGGTGCGGGAAATGGTGGAGAGGAATAGGTGACCACCTGGCTGAAGAATTGAAAGATCAACAAGAGGACGGACACCCGAAGCGAAGAAAGGAGACATACTTTAACCAGCTCAGCACAAGTGGAAAGAAAAGAAGAAGGATTTTCGACGTGTTCGATTACCTCCATAGAGCACACTATGTCGAATTGCTTAGAGGATTCCAGAAGTCTCTCGGCCGGTGCATGAACGTATGTGAGATTGTTGAGAGCTCCGTCGGCGGCGGCGTGGACTTCTGCCATACGTATGTTAGATTCTGACGCGTCGATGCCCGTTGTACGTGCACCGAGTCTCGCAAGACTCTTCAGTAAGATCAATATTATGAACTCAGGTCAACGATGGACACCCTGGACGAACCTCAGATAGAAGCCCACCACCGCAACCAACATCCAGGACGTCCAAACCTTTAAGAACATCTTGCGGTGCCATGTCTTCATTTGCGACTTCCCTGGCGATTTCCAACACCTTGTCGCGGATGAACTGCATTCGCACAGGGTTCATCCTGTGTAAGAGCCCAAATTCCCCTTGCTCATCCCACCACTGTGACGAAAGGCGCGAAAAGTGTGCTATCTCTTCAGCATTGACGGAGCTCTGGCCTGCCGATGCATACAATTGGCGATGTATGGTGCGTCCCAGGCGAAGCACATTCATGGGAAATAGGAATGACAAAATGATGACATAACCATCGCAAATGTCTGAAGAGCCGCTTCACGACGAAAACGAATATTATTCTCTAACGTCGAAAAATACAGGAGCAAAAAATCAGCAGGTGGCTGGCGTTGAGGATTCGCTAAAATATCATTTTCCTCATTCCTCAATTTGTATGACCGTAGGCGGTCCTAGGAGAACCTTCACCGAATTCCTCATCCTGCAAGCCTTACCTCCGTCTAACCTAGAATATAGCAGAGCTTATGATGAGGCCCATGCCTACGGCGTCCAAGTGTGCTCCGCACGTCCAAACGCCGTAGAGTGCGTCGCTTACCTCCATTCATCCTCGTTCGTCTTGTCACAGATGAGCTTCGGCAGAGCGGAAGCGATCGACCAGTCATCAATTTCCTGGCGTCATGGGTATCTGGTCGTGTAAGTACAATGCTTCGACGACGCTGTCCAGACATGATGATCATCTCTGCGGGCAGCATGCGCGTTAGCACTATATCATAAATGATCACGCAGTCTGTATGGCAGGGCAAGGTATGTTGATGCCGTCGTACCATTGTGCGTCCGATTAATTGTAGTTTCAGCAAAAGGACTCCGAAATGTCAGGTGAAGAAGGGAGAGAGGCATGAAGGACAGAATTTATAGACTGGCTCCCTTTCCTTCGGTCTCGCTCGGTGACATCCCTGGTCAGCACGAACTTGGTCAGCATGGCCCAATTGTTCAAGTGCCCAAAGATGTCATCAGGCGACCCTCCGACGGGCCCGACGCCACTTCGCAGATCTCCAGTATCGCAGACATGGTTATCGGCTGACGCGCCGTCTTCATTTCATTACAGACCTCATTTCGTTTGCAGCCAAGCTTGTATTGTACATTACGACGCGTCGAACAACGCGGATGTTCACTTTATGATCATGACTCGCAAACAAAGCGATCTTGCTTTCGGTCTGTTTTGGTCAGCATCTATACATAATCTTAATTCGCTAAATCTGATCGCCTTTGCCTCTTTTAAAAAGATGACTTGAGTGGACTCCTGGGGACTGGAGGCTAGTATGGTCCAGTCGCCTTTACAATGTTTAAGAGTATCACTAATGGCCAGGCGTCCAACGCATTATTGCGGTCGATTTCTTCAACGACGAGAATGGTGTAAACTCATGCCCGACAAGTCTTTAATGTTTCTGTGAGTGTCACTTGAATTGGCCCTCGCAGAGTAATTTACGGCCTTGCTGGGCTTCAATCGGGATCTACCATGCTTCCTGCCGTGATGCGTGTTGCACCATTTACATCCACGTCTCTTTCCGGACGCCCATATTCCCGACTCTTGTCGTCGTCTGGCCATCCTTCAGAGCTTTGGAAGCGCGCCCTCCTTCCCCCGTAGCTGCAGAGTCCCAATGATCTAGAGGTTGTATGCGGAGGCGGTCCCACAGAAGAACGTGAGAGGTTCCGCGGCTTCTTTTTTTCGGAACATCAAAAATAAGGAATGGCGTCAGTTGTATAAGCGCGGAAAACTGTTCCAACTGTGGGCGTAGCGGTTGTCGTTCCACACGTCCGTTTGGACCTCAGCATGGGTAGATAAGCAGCTTATATGGGCGAAGGCACATCCCGGGCGGGGATTCCCTGAAACGGATTTGTGAACCTGTATTTCTTCTTCCGTGTTGATTCTTTTTCGGACTTGAGAGAATATTGCTAGATTGTTCTGTCGTCTTAACACTGTGATACCAATGTCGTTACAAGTACGCCTTAAAAGATGGTGCACATGGAGACTTGGCAAATTATGGTATGTACTGTACATCATACCTGACATAACAATACCAGTGGTATACAATGGAGTGAGAATATATGTAGATATGATAATGCAGTGATATGTTCAAGCCCTGTTGCCTTTCTTCTTTTTATTGACCACCTTGAATCCCCACTCTGACTGTGCGGGCTTCGGTGCCGCTTTGACGACGTCCGCAATAGAGACGGGTTTCGTCGAGGGCTTGCCAGCAGCAGCAGCACCCTTGCGGGCCGCGGCGTCTGCCTTCCGCTTGCTGATGTATTCTGATGCGAAGCGCCTGCCATCCAGTGTCGTGCTGTTTGCGTATATGAGTTCCGATATGAGCTCCACGGTCGATGCATCAGGATCCAAAGGGAAGGATAGAAGCATGGACATGATCTCCTCGACTTGTGTATGAGAAAGATGGATCAGACCGAATATTCTCATGGAGTCAGAGAAGGACCAACCATTGACAGAACTATTCAGTCCTTTGAGGGAATCGCTCAGCCATTTGAGGAACTCATGCGAAGGAGAAATAATTTCGTCGACTTTAGTGGCCGCAGGAGCTGGCTTAGGAGGAGACGTAGCGGGCGAGGTCCGTACAGGAGTGGCTCCGTTGACGCGCAGAGCCGAAGAAGGGCCGTTCGTTACAGCAGGCACTGTGGCGACAGGACGCAAAGATGTAGCGACAGCAGCAGCAGTTGGCTTGCCTCCTGGACCGACTGTCGTCCATGGGTTATTGTTCTGGCTCTGCACAGAGGGTGCAATCTGTAAAAGAATGTCAGAAAATGTGAAATGCAGAAATTTACTGCAACACCAGGACTTGCCTTGGTAGTGGTTTCAGCATACGCCCTTCTGACGGCGGAGGCAACAGTTTCCTTGGCGGCCAATTTCTTGCGTCGCTCTTCCTCCTCCTGGATCTCCTTCATGGTTTTTTTGGCCACGGGTGCTTTGGCGGCCGCAGTCCATACAGCATGAGAAGGGACAGCTGCTGCTGGTTGTGTTGGGGTAACTGTCTCTTTAGGAATTGCGGATGCACGGCTTCCGACTTGCGATGTTGGCAAGCCCCACGTCGCCGTGAACATTTGCACATCTTCTTTGGCGTCGTTAGCTGTCGCAACAGCGGTGGCACGAACAGCGCGCTCTTTCTCCCTTTCCGCGACCTTTCGAGCATCGGCGCGCTTAGCCTCGGCTTCTTGGATGTCTCGTAGACTGACGGAAGTGCTGGGAGCCTTGAGGCTTTTGCCGTCGTCATCCTTTGACCATGCAGGCTTCGGTGCTGAGGGTTGAGAAGACGTAACAACCGCGTCGGAGGTGGGCGTCTGGGAAGTCTGTTTTTGGACTGACGGCGGTGGATGTTCAATGGGTTGAGTCGATTTCGCCTTGAACTTGCTAGGAGGCGGCGGAGGGAGCTTCGCTGCCTCAGCAGGACTGGTGGGCACATCGGCAAGTGGCCTGGCGGGTTTTGGGACGGGAGGTGCAAGCTGAGGGGGTATGACCTGGGGTCGGGTGAGTCGAGAGACTGACTCGTCGGTAGTGGCGGGAGCGACATCGACGGGTTCCGGCTCATTCCAATTCGCTTCAGTGAGGCCTTGCGATGCAGTTGCCCATGGTGAGATTTGGCTGGTGGAAACAGGCGGGTTAAGGGGCTGTCCCCAGTTCGTGACTGGCTCTGACAGCGGAGCAGTACCTTGTGTTGTGACGGTAGTGGAAGCCGGCGGAGGAAGGTCGTAGTTGGTTGGTTGGTTGAGGTGGGTGGTGGGCCACGAACTTTGGGTGGTGTTGATATGGGTGACAGTATTCGATAAGTGTGAATATGATACATGGTTGCTCGAAGCTTGATGGAGTGGTTGCGAGCTTGGTAACTGAGACTCAGGAGGAAATTGTTGCGCTTGTCCATGATGAAGGCCGAGACCGCCATGCTGACCGTATTCTGCAGTTCGATACGTATTGACGTCGCCAAAGGCCGGGCTGTCCCGAAGACCATAAGCATCGTTGGCCCCCCTTCCCAACGCCATTGCATCGTAGCTCACAGCAGTTGTATTTGGCACCGCGTTCCATGTGTTTTGTCCCGGACTGTACGCTCGAGCATAGCTGTAACTGTCAGCAGAGGAACCTCGGCTAGGGCCCATGGCGCCAAATGCGGTCCTCGAAGCTAAGGAAGGGTCCGCAGAACCCTCGCTATAATTCTGCAATCGGGAGTATCCTGTTACAGGGTCGGGCATTGAGGAGATCGATCCGACCCGAGAACCTGAACCGTCGCCAACAAAATAACTGCCTCTGCCACCGAACGCATTGGGATCTGGAGAGCCATTGCCGAATCTCCCAGCGCCGAAGGAGGATGACGGAGAATCAGATGCGTTAGAACCGAAGGAATCCAAGGTCGAGCTGCGCAGATTTCGCAAAGGTGCTGGTTGATATGGGCCGCTGTGGAGGTGTAAATCAGATGGGAAGGAGTAAGCGGACAGCGGTGAGTCGGTCCTATGCGCCAGTCCTGGTGGCATAGAGGGCATTAACGCGGATAGGAATAACTTCCCGCCAGTAGAGCGACGTAATAACTCCTCTACAGTTGACCAGAGAGTGTCGAGATGTAGTCGCTTCATCGGCAAATCAGGAGTAAAGTAACCATCATCAAACCATTTCTGCATAAGATCCGCTCGGAAGGGTCCTGAATAACCTAGTGAGCAAAAGAACACTCTAATAGTCGCTCGAAACTATACCTTGCACTTGACCCGAAGGATCCTTATATAGCCATTCAATGCTAGCGAGATCGGGGACACCAGGAGGGGCAGTGGCCGGGACGTCATTTTCTGGAATGCTAGGTTCATTTCTGGCCAACGACGACTGGTCCACGTCGTGCACAATATCCTGGGCGGCGGTATCATTCTGTTGAGACAATGCAGGCTCCGGAGGCGGTTGGCTTCGAACTGGATTAGGTTTCTCTATACTCTTCTCAGAATTGTCTTCATTCTCGCCGTCTTCTGCCTCCTCCCGAATCTCCGCTGCCCTGCCATCACCGCTGGCTTCCTTCGAAGTCCCTACTCCAGATTTAAGCGAAGCCTCCGAAGCACGTCGTCGAGCAACCCAAGAGTCTGCATTACTGAGGATGCCGTCAAAGTTTGTACTGTAGCCGACCCTGGTCCTGGGTGACGGAAGGGCCTCACGCGGAGAAATCAGAGGTCCTTGCAAAGTGGAAATCGACGGTTTACGAGGGATCGTGACAGCTGGTTGATCTTGAGGATGAAATTAGAATATATAAATGACATCTGCAAAAAAAAAAAAAGCTGTCGGAATGCACCTGAGCCGTCCCTCCGCCTGAGTTGGCCAAAACGCTCTCTCAATGGACTATTAGTGCCTGACGTCGGTCCATTTGAATTAAAACGTGTTCTTTCAGCCCCGGGTGACTGCGTCGGGAGGGAAAGGTAATCGGTCGACTGGCGCCGACGAAGGTCGGAATTGAGTGGAGTCGCAAAAAGCTGAATTACGGTGAACATCATCAGAACAGTATGACAGGATTGCAAGTGCGAGGCATCCTACCAACCTTCTTCTCAGCTTCACCCATTTCACGTAGACTTATGGGTTCGCTCCCTAGCTCTCTCACGACTCCTTCCCATTTTTCCACTTCGAGACCTAATCCACCCCGACCACCACCCTCTTTATAGATTCTCAAGAGTTCTTCCTTGGAATATCGAAACGGGTATGCCTCATCGTGCTTTCCATACTGTACGGTGGGAGCGGAAGAGAGGAGGGCAGAATATGTGGACGCGCTAGCGGCCGGAGCAGAAGTTGGGGGAGGCGAAGGTGGTGGTTGAGAACGCGACTGGTTCTGGGACTTGGTGCGCATCCACTCAGGACCGAAGTGCATGGAAGCAGTAGACATGGTAGTGTTTGTTTGAGATGAGTGTTGGGGCTACAGTTTTTTTTTTTCGCGAAACGTCCAAGATTGCGAGGAACTTGTATTCACACGTGGAAAATAATACACAACAGCCTTTCTGCATACTTTAGGGCAGGACACTATGCGTCGTCTAAATGCCAACTCCAACAGCCCTTGTTATCACCAGAATCGAAGCCGACGAGTGCCTTCAGCATTTCCGCCGTCAACATGGCAATGAAGTACAACTGCTAAGTCTGACTTTTAACATAGTGGATGACTATACCTCCTCAAATCATTCACGCTGCACGAGCAAGGGTTTACAGCAATCGTACCAGATTCAGTCCATTTTAACCCGCCAGACCGATATTGGGAGCGCTAGAGAGGCCATCAATTCACATGCCAAAAGATACTACAGGAGGATCGGAGAAACTTGCCTTGTAAATGGCGTGCCTTGGGTATAATAAACGTTATCAACAACACCGCTCCCAAGATCATGCATAGCGCAGAGATGGAGTAGTAACCATCCCGTTTCGTAATGCAGATGCCGTTGATGTCCTTGCACATGGCCTTCCCGTGCTCAGAAACACATTCTGTCGCTACAAGAACGGTTAGACATGGAGCAAGCAGTTCTCGTGACTATCATGCCTTTGATAGCAATGTCCATGCCAGCGTTGGCGACTTGGCACGTTGCGTCACTGAGCAAATCGACCCCTATATGTAAGAATGAGACATCCGCCCCAACTCTGCTTATACCAAAGCTTGCCTTTCAGGACAAACCATTTCGGCCATGTGCCACCCATATTCGTAAAGGTGTTGAGCAGCTATAGATCCTTAAGAAGGATGGTCCTAGCTATAGAAAATGTGCACTCACAGTCATATATGTCCCACCTATCAAAGGATCAGATATTCTCGTATGGAAGGCCGAAATTCCAACGAATTGGACAGTTCTGAGTACCGCGTTAATATAGGCCAAATGAACGAAAGGATAAGCTGCGCACGATGCGAAAGAAGACATGACAGTGTGGATAATGAGGAAAATGAAGAAGCCAGTGGAGATGGGGGGCTTGGGAAACCAATATACAACCAGTGTTGCTATAAGGGCGAAGAGAAGTCGGGGCAGGAACGCCCAAATCCAAGGCCGAAGGGGTTGGTCGCCACGCGACCATTTTGCCGCGAGCCAGCCTCCCATGATTTGGAATGGGAAATCTATCAATACGACGAGGGCCAAGTCCTCTCTTTTAAAACCTTTTTCGACCATTTTCAGGGAAGTGACGGCATCGTTGGCAGCGAAGCCAATTTTTGCGACAAGGTGGACAACCAGAAGTAATTGGACGTCTGCGAGACAGCATCCAATTTCGTCGAAGATTGTACAAGAAGAAAAAAAAACTTACGGCGAAGTTTGCAAATCGTCCAGATCGTCTTGTATACCGCTTTTATGCTCATGTCGGCATTCGTAGGTGGTTCTTTATCCTGGGAAAGTCAGCTAGGTGAATTCTATATGAGGGTATATCGCCGAGTACTCACCTCCTTCTTGAACAATAGTAGCCACACTGTGACCGTATAGCATATCACGCTCCAGAATTTGAGATATGCGCCCAAGGTAAGCCGCGGAACACCCCACTTCGCCCTGCCACGGAATGAGCCACAGAGTTGCGTGGCCTGATGAGACTCACGCAAATGCTTCACTGTTGAAGGCTAAGAAAACCGTGAAGGACGCAAAGAAGCCCGTGTTGAGACCAATTGTCTGGCATGTAGATGCATAGGACAGACAATCCTGAGATAGAAGTGTCAAAGCCCATCCTAAGGCTCCAGTTAGACATGTCAACCTCATGAAACGGCAACGTCGCTTACCATCTACGGCGATATCTGTGAGAAAAAGTTAATTGTCGAGCAGTTAGAAAGCGAGCTCTTGAACTAACCTTGAGTCGCGGAGAAAAAGACCAAGGATGTGAAAATAATTGCCAATTCTGTGACGTTTTCGCCGGGCTAGACGCGGTTGTCAGACATCAGATAGTACGAGAGCTCCCAAGACGCACATTGTCAAGGAGTTTTTGAACATTAAGAGAAATGTACAGCATCAAAGAGCCCACTATCAGTTGCATTGGTATTATCCATGACTTCCGGCGTCCAATGGAGGGAAAGTAGACGGAGTCCACTATAGGTGACCATAATAATTTAAGGGAATACGGGTAGCTGGCAAGAGCAAAGGTCGCCAGCTGGGAGTACGATAAATGTTCTTTCAGCAGAAATGGCACAGATCCTGAAGACGGACGAAGACACGTTGAGATAGGGATGTCTGTTTTTAAGGGCGAAGCGCACCTAAAGCAAGTCCCAACTTTGAAAAGTGCGAATTAGCAAATCGTCATCTATTGGCATGTAGCGGGGAGTATAAGTGACACGTACGGGAACGCCCTGTATGAGGTCTGCACGACGGCGATGAGCTATAACTCTCAAAGTCAGATATGCACAGGCTCACATAAAATGCACAACAACACCATCCCTCTCTTGTCTTTCGCCCCTATAGGTTTCTTGATATCGCTACTAGGCACCATCCCGACATTGTCCAGGCCACGAGCCGCCTCACGCCTCTCTTCCTCTCCCAGTAGACTCAGCTCTACGCCTTCCTCTGCATCCTCGACACCCATAGAAGACGGTCTAGGAGTTTTGGGCGTTCGGGGAGAGATGTGAATGCTGTTGAGAGAGGAGGAGACTGCCATCGAGTTGTCTGATGCGGATGCCGGTTTCATTGCCTCCTTGGCCCCTACTTTGCCCTGTTGGTCCACCTGAGTTCTGTGGTTTGTTTCGTTGAGCTCCGTAAATCTTTTTCGGCGTATTGGCATGCACTGGCGCGTTAACGAGAAAATATTTCCACTGCCCCGCCTCTATGGTTTCGCGGACACGTGTCTGTTTGATCGTGGCACTGCACACCATCAAAAGTGCCATTTGTTTCGAATCCACGTCGCAGTGCACCGTTTCAGGCGCGTTGAACTTGTCCAATATCCCCAACTGCTCAAGATACTTTAGACTGCCGAGATTTCATGCGCAGTGGTGTTAACCCGATTTGCACGCGTTCAGCATATACCGATTCCGCTGTCTGTTATACATGCGCATCAATCTTGCTGCTTTCCGATTTCTGACAGACTTAATGCTCCGTCAGAATCCTAATGCATCGGATGATGGCAAGCGTTAGAAGTGCCGAAGCTAAACCATGAACGATCAGTTCTCCGCATTCCAAAGGGCCGAAGGCATCGTCAAACTACGGCTCCCTCGGCAATCTCGTTGACCTCTTTCCTCGAGGTATTCAACATATGCGTCGATTACAGACGGTGTGCGACTGGGATACCTGTTGACCGGTTCGTCATCGTGTCTCGTTGTGATTATTCAATTCTGATATCAATTTTGGTCTTCTGGGTAAGAACCTCGTCTACTTACTATTCATGCACAAACAGTCTTATATGCGGTCCGAATGATGTATTCTGATCTAGTCCATCAGTTTGAACCATCGAATAGAATGTTCTATCCCTGGACGTGCCTTCGGGTGTGGCTGACTGGGGCCCAGATCACCTCTGGCGGACTTGTTCAAGATAGTATTTAGGCCACCAAGAAAGAAGATCCCCATGTCAAGGATCCTCAAATCGCTCAGACGGTCTTTGCTTTCGGCGGGCTTGTCTCCACAGCCGAGATAATCACAAGGCATTCTGACCTCATCGTTCAAAACATTCAAAGTCTGGCCAGCGATCGAGGCTGGCCCCAATGCATATAAATGCGAAATGACCAGTCAGACGCGACATATCCATTCTTTTCCATCACTCCCTTGAATGCTCTCCTATCCTTTCTTCATGTTAGCTACCCTGTTGCCCAAAGTCTCTTTTTTCTGCCTCGGTTTCGCTGCAGTTGCTGCGGTCCAGTGCCTCATCAGCATAATCAGACCTCGAATTGCTTTGCGGCACGTCCCAGGGCCAAATCCGTCATCCTTCATTTGGGGCGAAGAATGGGTTCTGTTCCATACTAGCCCTGGAATCTCCTATGTTGATTGGCACAGAAAGTTTGGCAAAGTCGTGCGATTTAACGGAGCCTTCGGCGTGCGTAATATGATGGCATTTACTTCGACTAGGACCACCTCACGACGCGTTATTTTAGCATCAGATCCTTTCTATCGTTGATCCTAAGGCTATATCATACATACTTGGCGAAGGGTGCTATAGGTTTCCAAAACCACGCGGTGTCAGAGAATGGTTCAAGGCGCTTTTAGGGGAGGGTATCCTCTACATTGAGGGTTAGTGAATCGCATTTGCAGTTTGCCTTGATTTTTTGAATATATTCTCAGGTAAACAACGCCATGAGCGGCAGCGCCGAACCTTAGCCCCTGCTCTAAGGTCGGTTGTCATACCTAAATTCTGACTTGCTTTTAACGGCTGGGAAAAACCTAGCCAACAATCTGTCCGTGGTCTAATCCATATGTTTCATGAGGCATCATGTAAGTTGGCATCCAAATGGGCACTCCTAGTAGAAAACCATGGAGAGGAAGGGGTTGAAATCGAAGTGACCGATTGGGCTGCTCGATTTTCGTCAGTACCATGGGACCAGCTGCTCAGCTCATCTTCTGATGAATCGCTCAACAGGCTTGATGTTATCGGCCGCGCTGCTTTCTCACATGATTTCGATTGTCTCGCAGGGAAAGAACATGAAGTGGCGCGAACGCTGGATGGCCTCACCAACAACGAGAATAATCTGTCTTCGTTTTACATGCGTGCGTTATTCTGGATTTTTCCGCCCATTCTGTCTATTGGGAAGAAGGGCGAAATGATTAGACGGACGAAAGAAACTCTCGGTGATTTGGTATTTTCGGTCTGGAAGGACGCCAAGATCGCGGGCGATTCAGAAGGAAGAACTTTGTTGGCAATGATGCGTACGCCTGTCTGCATACATATTTCTTATTTCGTTCTTGAATCGCCGTCAATAGTCAAGGTCGACGGGTCCAATATGCAACACATGACGGAAGCTCAGATCGTGGCGCAGATGCGTACCGTCATTTCCGCAGGTTACGAAACAGTGTCAGCGACCGTCGCAGTAAGCATTCCTCATTGCAATGCTACATGCGTTCGTACTGAAAGCCCGATCGAAGTGGCTCTTGTACGAGCTAGCTCAGAATCTCCCGTTGCAACAGCTCGTCCGGGAAGAGATACTCACTGTCAAAAATCCATCCTTTGATGATTTGAACAATAAGTTCCCGCTCCTTGCGGCGGTGATCAACGAAACTTTACGGCTGCATCCGCCTATCTTAGAAAATCACCACGAGGTACCCAATTTTGATATCCTCTGCAATCTTGTCTTATCGCGAACTACGTTCCCTCGTTTCTAGGCTGGCGAGACGGTTACAGTTCCTCTCTCAGAACCTATTCCTGGGACAACCGACTCGTTCCTGACGATTCCGAAAGGGATGCTCGTCGCCATCCCCTTGAACGTCATTCAAACTGATTCTGAAGTGTGGGGTGCGGATGCAGACGTCTTTCGCCCCGCTCGTTGGCTCGAACGTAACAGCAACAAGGCTGTGAATCGCAAGTACGGTGGGCTGCTGGCGTTTGGCGAAGGGTAAGGAAGATGGCTTGTCATTTCCTGCTTTCATCGACTCTGGGGGACTGACCCTCATCATATTCAGCCCTAGATCCTGCATCGGCAAAGCCTTTGCGTTGGCTGAAATCAAAGTGAGTCCTGTTTTGTGAGCTGTTGTCGACTGAATGATCAATGAGTGCTTTAGGTACTAGTGATAACGCTCCTTCAAGAATTCTCCTTCTCTTGCTCGCACAATATTGAAGCTTTCCAAAGCTTCGTAGTCAGACCCCGCATCCGGGGACAAGGATCCAGCTCTCTCCCACTTCGCATCCGGAAAGTCTAGTGCAACTCTATCAAAGGACCCTTTATCGTTTCGTCAATTACTACGTACAAACTTTCTTCACCTGATTCTATGCATCTTGGTTGTGGACAATGTGGGAAAAAAATGAAAATTTGCAAAGCGATGGCCAGATATATACTGTGCGATATGAACAAGATACAATATTAGAAATGACGTTACATGTGTTCTGGAGCCATTGGGTCCACGGTATCAAAAATTGCTCCTTCTAAAGAAATAATAAGCGATTAATCGTTTCTCCTTGTTGAAATGCATCTCATCGTCAAACGAAAAGTAAACTTCTTTTTATTTAATTACAAGTGCGTGCGGGGCGAAAGTTTGAGACGGCATCCATCTCGGGGGAATAAGGTAGCAATAATGCTAGAGTGCGGGTTAGACGGCCGAAGAGTCGATCATGAGAAGGAAAAAGGCGCACTCGACTTTATCGCTGTCTGGCGTCAGCTCGTGTTCAAAGTTCATGGTGGCGACCGCGGTGGCGATGACGAGGGCGATGTTCATCTGCGCATACTCGAGGCCGATACACCTGTGAGGGCCACTGCCGAAGACGATGTAATTCTTGGGGTTCTGGTTAGCAGAGCCTGCGGGATCGAGCCAGCGCTCAGGTTTGAACGCGTCTGGTTCGGGGTAGATGGACGGGTCGTGGAGCGAGTTGTAAAACGAAGGGATGACCATGCTGTTGGCAGGGACCGTGTAGTCGTCCGAGATAGGGAAGTCCTTGAGCGCCTTATATGGGACCTGTTTCATATAGCGGTCAGCCAAAACCGCGTGACAGTCGAGTACAAAAGCAGGATTGGACGGACCATGGTGACAGGTGGCTTCACCCTCATGCTCTCTTTAACGACTGCCTGAAGATAAACCATCTGGTCAAGCATCTCGAGGGTGAGAGGCCGCTCATAGTTGCCCTGACGAATTCTGTCTTGTTCTTCTCTGAGTTTGGCCAGGACTTCAGGTTGATCCGACACGTGCTGGAAGGCGTAGATCAAGCCACTGCTCATAGCGTCCTGAGAGGCAAAAAGGAAGGAGAAGAGGACCATGGCCATCTCGAGGTCGCTGAAGTCCTTGCGGCCTTTGTAGTTGGGGTCGTTCAAGATCTGCACCCACTCGTCCAGCATGCATTCGGGTTCGGCGCCGTTGGCCATGGCGATCTTGCTTCGGTGGGCTGCAAGCTCCAACCAATGGAAAGCAACCTTGCGTGCCTGGACAGCTTTCCAAATCTTGGTGCCAGGCAAAGCCAATGGGAAGTTGACGAGCTCAAGTGATTGAGTGATGGCCCAATATTTATCATTGATTTCCAAGGCGGCCTCTTCTGAAATATGGTTGCCACAGAAAACACGGAGTGAAGTGTCCATGTTCAAATACCGGGCGATCATCATTATGGGTTGCGCGGACTGATCCCTGACGGCGGCTTCCAACCACTTTACAAAGTGCTTGCGAGTGATGGTCTCCTGAATGCCCAAGTAAATCCTGAACCGGTGTTTGAAATTAGCGCTCATATTATCTATTTTTAGACCAAGTGACCTCACCCAAGTGCCTTGCGCGTGAAGAGGGCGTTGAGTCCACGACGATACGAGAGATGCTCTTTACCACTCAAGAAAACCCTGTAGGACATTCAGATAAGACGCGACAGAGAAAAACGCGTAGGTCACGAAACGTACCAGTTTTCAGAACGCAGGACGGTTTTGGCAGAGTGCACGAGGCAGGGCTCCGCATAGCTCGGTGAGTTGAGAATTTTCCGGGCGTATTGGTTGGACGAGGCCATGACGATGAAGCTGGAGAACGGATGAACACGTCTGAATCGCGAACGAGGCACCGACGGAACGACGCACATATTAAAGACGCTGATAGCGCTCAGGTCGCCCGAGTTCCATTGCTTGATGTAGCCCTCGATGGTGGGCTTCATAGAGTCAGCGAACTTGCCGATGATTGGGATAGTCCATTTGTCGCCTGGAAGATGGCGCTTTTTGTATCTGTAGACGGACTGTTCAAGGACGAGGAGGGCTGCTATGATAGCAACAGTGGTAGAGAGCCACGTAAAGGAGCTTCCTTGAGCGGCTGTGAGGAACGAAGCGACAGGGAAGTTGAGGAGTGCGACGGGGGACGTGGAGGTGGGTATGGAGACAGACTGAGAGTGGTCCATGAACGTCCAAGTGAAGAGTTGGGGACTGAACCTCTTTTTCTTTTCTTTTCTTTTTTTTTTCAAGTCAATATTTCCATCAACTGACTTTACCGCCAACAGCCAATCACAGCTCAGCCGCGTATTGCCGATGGATTGGTCAGCTCACTCCTTCTCATTTCCATTTACGTAATTCAGCTCCAGACAGACGTTCTCGACAGTTGGATGATCGTTGAGAGACTCTTTATCATGGCTGCTCCCTCTGAAGCGCCCTGCTGTCCCCTTGCTGGCCAGCTATGGCTAGGTTTCCATTTGCTCTAGCTCTCCTCTTTATCCTGCGCTCGGTGGCCTAGTCATTGATGATGCCTTTCCTGATCCAAGAACCAGTCACTTCATTCTGTACGAGCCAGAAACGGCTTGGACGGATGGACGTCCTCACAGATCCTGGCATCGCAGCATTGTATGTGTGACCCGTCACTTATTCCTTCATACGCCCATACCTTTTCATCCCAACTCGGCAAAAATTCAGAAACCCGTACGCCACCAGCTGCCATCGCTCATTTTAATGGTATGTAACTACACCACTTGCTTGGCTTGTTATACATCTCGCCATTGTATCAGGAACGGCTGCCTATGTTTTTTGTTTACTGCCTCGTATGGCCACCAGCGACATGTCGTTCTTTATCGATGACGATTTTGTTGAGATCCCTATTCGAAACGCTTCCAGCGGCGTAGATTTCGATCACGAGGTCCTTGTGTATTCCAATACGCCGCTTCAAAATGGATCTCACGAAATCAGAATTCAAAACGGCCGCATCCATGGTTCCGATTCCTTGATTATCCTAGACCGCATCGTTTATACGTGAGCAACTGTATTCCTTCAGAGCCTTCCATCCACTCACGATACCCCCTCAGAGCAAGCTTGATGGGATCCAGCAGTTTTCTGGCAGGCCCGATGATGCTGGTAGAAGTCCTGGCGGCCAGAATTCCCAAAATGGCCCATCTGTCCATCCGACTCCAGTCGCTGCCATCGCTGGCAGCGTTGCCGGTGGAGTGGTATCTATCCTCTTCGCAGCTGTTGCATTCATCCTTTTCCGCCGTCGTCGAGACTACAATGCCAATGTGACTCGACGATCGACTATCGAGCCTTTCAACGACTTTCCAGATACGCCAATCTCACAACCGGTTTCGTATGCCACACGCAGTAGTCCACTGGCTGCACCAACGTCCAGAAATCATTACACTTCCTGTTTTTGGCCTATAGAACCCGTTGGCCATCAGATCCCAAGGAAGATAGGTCGATGCTGATGGGAGCTCCGCCGGCATACACCGACCCACAACACTCTTGAGACCATTCAGTTCCCTCTGTTATATATGGATTAGCTCCAATGTACGAATTGAGCTAAGTACAATGTTTGTGATGAAAATGCCACCCGCTCTCAGTTTTTCCAAATTCAAACGAGCCTGATAAACAGTGAACCAGAGTGCAGGGACAGACAATCGTACAAGAGTGCCGTTGCTCGGTTCGCAACGAGTCAAGTAGGGACAACAGATGAATAGAAGAAAGCCCGACATCGACATGAGGCAAGTCCTGGTGTAACGCCCCATCTAATCTGACAGGGGAGACGCGCCGAAGTTTCAAGTACAGTTAGTGACAAGCTGTCTGACTTATTGCATTCTAACAGTTCACCGTTATCCTAAAGCGAACAGAAACATTAGAATTGGGTGCTCTGATGGAAAGTACACTCCCTCTTTCACAGACTAACGTACTGCGCCGTACTTCTTAATGCAGATTCACTCCTCTCAGATGGCCCTCATTCAGTCTTCAAGTCTGTCTATTCCCACCAAACATGCAATCCTCCATCGCCGTCGTCCTTCTGGCCCTCCTTGTCATTGCCGTTCAAGCGGTTGTACCGCGGCTGCCCCGAGGGATGTATGTAGCCACCATGTTCCTCTTTTCCATGAATTGACACTCTTGTCGCAGATGCCTACTTTCGACGTGACGGTTGCGTCCAGAACAGTGAGGCAGTTCAGCATATAAAGCAAGAATTGCTCGGCGGTACTCGAGAATGCTACGGCATCCCCTGCCTGAGCGATGACAAATGCCTGGCGGCTGGTTGTATGTCCGAGTCCAGAGCTTCCATGTTTTTTTTATCAGGCTAACGTTGCATGTCGCAGGCCGCTACTGCGATTCCTTGGTCGTACATGGTTGCGTGTAATGACCACTTTGAATTATGATCTGCTGTCACACCTGCTAGATGAGGACTGACCTGATCTTTGATTCTTGACGGATATTGTTCACTCCAGCTCCAGACACATGAGCCGCTTGCTTGGGTTAGCCCATAAATCAGTCGCACTCATCTGCAAATGCGGAAGAGGACTGGTCTGAGCAGAAATCAAAAGGTGCTGTAATGGCTCATGTTCATCATGCTTCGAAGGCAAATAAGAGGCGAATTAGAAGCAAATTCTGCCCTCGAAATAGTAGCAATGAGACTTCTATGTCACTACTACTTCTCGAAACCATATTCGTGCATTCGCCAAGTCAAACCACTGACCGACCGATTCTGGTCGTAGGAAGTACTGCCCCTGCGAACTATATAAAAGGGACACTTGCCCTCGACCGTGCTCCAAGTGCCGCGAAGTGTTCTTCCTCTCGTCGAATATGCAACTCTCCGTCGTCGCACCTCTTTTCGTAGCCTTCGCCATCGTGGCGAGAGCTGCCCTAAAGGGAGTATGTGCACATTCTGTCAAGCACGTTCACTCCATATAAGCTGATGAGTGTTAAATAGCCATCTATCTTCGTGGAGAAGGCTGCGTTGAGGAGAGCGAGGTCGTCCAGCTCATCGCAAACGAACTGTTTGGCAAAGTTTCGGACTGCTACGGTATGCGTTGCACAACCAGTTCCGAGTGTCAAGCCTCTGGCTGTGCGTGTTTGACGTTCCGTACTTCTTCTTGTTCGTTCCAATGCTGACACTAGCATGTCGTATCATCAGGCCGGTGGTGCAATAGCAAATTTGGCTGCATGTAAATTATCTGTACCGTTAGTCTCGAGTCGCGATATTTGCAGAGAACCCGACTTCGAATTTGTGTACCGGGCTGTGTACATTATGTATGTACTTCTGTGTGAATCAAACCAAATCTCAGCCTGAATCTTACCGCCAATAGAACAAGTACAGTACACTGTCACAATGAGGGAAAACCAGGCGCGCCCACACGTTAATCACGATGCTTTCGCCCTAATGAGCTGACTTCCGAAATTGTTTCGTTTCATGTCAGCCGTGTGTGTTAAAGCCTAAAAGGACCTCTAAATGCGTCATAACCTGCCAACTCTACTAGAGGAACTGTCACGGTGATTGGACCGCTTTCGTCCTCGGCATCAGCCAACATCGCAACCTGCCTTCGACACCTCGTGGTTGTGTTTCTAGAACATTGCCCGTTTCTTGACCGGTCGATTCAGATTGATGGATCCCTCCTGGATCCTTCTTGCACTGGTTGTGCACAGAGCAGCGTCCATTTATTCTTTGCTTGTCCTTCATTACTCTAGCCTCCGAGTCGCCAGACAGCCAGACTGGGCATGGTTGAGCTGCGCTTGAGTCTAACGTTCGCCCTCAGTTTACAAGTTATCTTCCTCGTGAATGTGCGCGGGGCCCACGTCAATGTCACTATCGATGATACCTTTCCAGATCCGATGACTGGCCATTCGATTGTGTACGACCCAGCGACGGCATGGAATGATGGCCGGAACTGTACAAGATGTACTGCTCACCCTTCTGCATCTGATACGTTCAATGGGACATGGCATGACAGTACTGTATGTGCAGACATCCCTCTGAAGCGGCTGTTGCATTATGTAGCCTATGTTCCTTTGGCATAGTTCAAGAGGGATCCCAGAAACACTGATTTTCCGAACATGGTGCTCTCTGCCACAGCTGAATTCAATGGTACAGTGCATTCATGGTCTTCATGCTCGATACTTTTGTTTAGTGGATTTTCCAGGTTCGGCCGTCTACGTTTTCTGCACATTAGCGCTTAGCACGTCGTCACCCACGGGGAACAGCGACATGTCGTTCTTCCTTGACGACTCACTCGTCGGGACATTCGTTGAATCGGCTCCAGGACTTTCCGGCTTCAATTACAACGTCGTTGTGTATTCCAATACATCGCTTCCAACCGGGCCCCACAAGCTCAGGATCCAAAACGGTCACATCGGCGGCACAGACACATTACTTATCCTTGACCGTGTCGTCTATACGTGAAGTGCCTTTCCTTCTGCCTGAGTTGTCCGTGCGCTGATGTACGTTTCCAAGCACGGAAAGCGATGCAGACAAAACGATCTCGAATGGCTCTGGGAACGGAAACAAAGATAGTACACAAAGCAACGGATCTCGCACGTCTTCTGGCAACTCGGTTCCAGTTGCTGCCATCGTGGGTGGTGTTGTGGGAGCTGTGGTCGGCATATTTTTGGCGCTCGTTGCCTTTTTATTGTGGCGCCGTCGGCAAGGCTTTAAAGCTCTGGGCACGTCACCGCCCATGGCTGAGCCATTCAACGTGCAACCCAGCGCCTTGGTCTCTCCGACATCGTTTTACGATGCATACCCACCAAACCATCAGTCTATGTTGCCGAGATGGACAGTGCCATCCTCTGATACCACCACCAACACCTTCGAGCATGCATTGCACAAAAGCCAAATCGCCGCTTCACGGCGATATGACAACGAACTGCTCAGTGCGAGCACCATCGGAGAGACACGTACGTCGACAGCTGGCCCGTCGGTGTCGAGCCCGCCGAGTGACAGGTCGACGTTGGGGGACGCACCTCCGGCTTACATGTCTGAGCAACTTGAGGTGTCTGCATCACCGCCCCCTGTTGAACGCAAAACCCGACCACTTCCCCGGCCACCGGCCTCCTAAAATTCTTGCCATCATCCTGTATTTATATTTTATACACGCATTTGTAGACACGGATGGAGACTTACATTCGTGCGAGCACGTGAATCTATGACGCCAATGCAAGGATACATCGACGTCATCCGTGCAACGACATCTACTTAAGCAGCAGTCTGTGATAGAACCCTCGTTCATCCAATATGTTCAATCCAGTAACCGCTACAGCTCGCATCACCGCTACTCGTGCCTTGGCCGGACAGTTTCGACTGCTTCACTCAACCCCAGTTGCAGCAAAAGGGGTAACAGAGAAAGTGACAGAAGCTGCAGACAAGGTTGGTCTTGTATGCAGCCAAAAGTCAAACGTAACCATATCTTTTAGGTTAGTAAAAAGGTTGGCAAGGGACTGGCGGACGTGATTGAAAAGGGCGAGGTCGCAACGCACAAGGCAAAGCAGACTTTGGGTAAATTCTCTCTTCGCTGAATTGTTTTGCTGTTTGACGCCCCGTGCAGCAGAAAAGACAAAAGGGGCTTTAGGTATGATGGCCGTTGCATGGTTTTTCGTAGATTTTATGCCTGAATCGTGAATGACAGGCACTAAAGCTGGTGACATGAAAGAGCAGGTTGAGCATGCCTCGAATGCCGCCAGTCACAAAGTCAATCAGGCAAGTTGGACACGCGCATGGCCCGCCGAACTCTTTACTGATTAACAGCCGTTAGGCCTCGTCTGCTACACGCCGAGCGACGGAGGATGTCAAGGATGAGATCAAGAAGTAACGGGTGAAGGCGATACCCTAGAAAATTGTATAACCCTTTTACATAAAGAGGCAATGGGCACCATACGGGTTAATTTTATCACGTTTGTCGTTGCATGACTCTTGCTGGTTCAGATTTTTCGTCGAGCTCCCTGTATTGGGTGTTATCTGCATTCAAGAGCACTGCCTCGAGCCTGCAAGTTGGTGCGAGCGGTTCTGACGGCGTTTGGAATCAATCAGAGGCGTCCATGTTCAAACTCCGCTAGAATAGATCGAAACGGGTCCGGCATGCTTTGGGGTCTGGATATATAAACCCTGACAACATCCCGTTGCTCCAACTCTTTTTTATCCCAACCCATTTCTTAGAAAATTTTAGAAGGCAGTATATCTCCCCTTCTCACAACGCAGTTGCATGAAAGGGTTCGTATTCGATTCCGTCCACCCGTTATTCGACCCCAACACTGACCATGAAAATTTACAGAGAAGAGAACGCACTTCAGGATGCCCCCGTAGATGAGATTGAGTCCAACTGGGACCAAGTCATAGATTCGTGGGTGTTTTCCCTCGTATTTCCGCGCTATCCAGCCTTATCTTGCGCTGATCGCAGGTTCGATAATATGGATCTGCGGCCTGAGCTTCTCCGTGGTATTTACGCCTATGGGTGCGTAAATCATATCAACCTCGCCTTGGCGACCATCGATGCTGACCACATGCCTCCCCAGTTTCGAACGTCCTTCTGCTATTCAGCAACGAGCCATCGTGCCGGTCGTCAAAGGACACGATGTCATTGCTCAAGCCCAATCAGGTACTGGCAAGACGGCCACGTTCTCCGTTTCCATTTTGCAGAGGCTGGATCTCGACGCGCGGGGCACCCAGGCTCTCATCCTCGCTCCGACCCGTGAACTCGCCCTTCAGATCCATAAAGTCGTCGTCGCCCTCGGTGACTACATGAACATCAGCAGCTTGGCTTGCGTTGGAGGCACCAACATCCGTGAAGACATGTCTAAGCTCCGTGAGGGTGTTCAGATCGTCGTCGGCACTCCCGGTCGTGTCTTTGATATGATCAACCGCGGCGCTCTGAAAACCGACACCGTCAAGATCTTGTGTCTTGACGAGGCCGACGAGATGTTATCCCAGGGTTTCAAGGACCAAATATATGAGGTCTTCCAGCGCTTGCCTCACGACACTCAGGTCGCCCTTTTCTCCGCTACGATGCCCGCGGAGGTCTTGGAAGTGACTAAGAAATTCATGCGTGATCCGGTCAGGATTTTGGTCAAGCGAGACGAGTTGACTCTGGAAGGTATCAAGCAATTCTACATCGCAGTCGAAAAGGAAGAATGGAAATTGGACACCCTTTGCGATCTTTATGAAACCATCACGATCACCCAAGCCGTCATCTTCTGCAACACCCGCAGGAAGGTCGACTGGCTCACCGAAAAAATGCATGAACGTGAATTCACAGTTTCTGCCATGGTGAGAAGCGAATATTTTCGGCATGTAGATAACTAGGGCTTAACTTTATCCCTCCTAGCACGGAGACATGGACCAAAAACAACGCGAGGTCCTGATGAAGGAGTTCCGCACTGGATCTACTCGCGTTCTGATCACGACTGATCTTCTCGCTCGTGGAATTGATGTCCAGCAGGTCTCCCTGGTCATCAACTATGACCTTCCTACCAATAGGGAGAACTATATTCATCGTATCGGTCGTGGAGGGCGTTTCGGCCGTAAAGGTGTCGCCATCAACTTTGTGACGAATCAAGATGTCGTCATGCTCAGAGACATCGAGCGTAAGTTTGTCGTTCTTTCGAATGTGTGTGCATATAACGAATTTTGTCCTTGTACAGAATTCTACAATACCCAGATCGACGAGATGCCTCTTAACGTTGCGTACGTGTCCAGATGCACCCTGCTATATTACACCACTCTGACTGGCTTCCACACAGCGACCTCATTTGAGCTGCTTTCGTGTTGTCTTCGTTCCGTGTCTATGTCTGTATGCATCATGTACCGTATACGTTGACCTTGTAAACGTTACTCTATGCATTGTTTCTCGCGACTTTGCCTGTGAGACTATTCGATCGGTGGAAGCAGTGCATTGGCTTGCTTAAAACCTTCATGTTGTTCTTTAGTTGTCCGCTGCTTCTGCGCACATCCCGTGGCCCCTTGATAGCTCGTCGCGCTACAGTCAGACCTTCATCGCCCCACCATCCGCGATTCTATACAGCTGTCTATGAATCAAAATACGCAGACAAGATACGCGAACGTGCTGAAGAGTGAGAGTTTGGTTCTTTCCTGTTACGGCCATATGTTTTTTGCAGGCCTTTTTCTGACCTCGTCGAAATCTGGAACAATCGGATTCGCTTCTCAGGAAAGGTCTTAGCGTGGATGAGCTCAAGACGAAAATAAAAGAGGAGCAGCTGGGGGAGCAGCGGAGGAAGTGGGAAGCGAGATTGGCGCAGCAGCAGCAGACCACTGCGCTACCCCACCTCGCGGCCGGCAATGGGCACACAACGCACACTACGTCCTCTCCGCATGCCCCTGCGCCTGCCCAGACTGTAAGAAAAGACAGTTCGCCGGTCAAAGTGAGTGCTTTATCCGGGAAATTTGCCTATACCATTGTTCACCGTCTTGGTCAGCCACTGTCCTCAATTCTCAACCTTCCGAAACTGCTGTCCACACCGCACACGAAGGAGCAAATTTCTGCGCTCTGGACGGCCTATCACGCGTCGCGCTCCGGTGGCACGGGTCGTGGCTTCGTCTGTGCCGCCGTCCCGCTCGACCTCTACCGCAAAATGACGAACGTCGCGCAGCGCTACCCCACTTTTATCGTACCCGTGGCGCGTCCGCGGGATCCCAACCAAGCGCCCACTGTGACGGGAGGCGAAGAAAACAGGACCGCGTACGAGTTTTACTTTCTACAGTGGGATTTCCACGGGCTGCCGCCTGCGCCGAGCGTGACCGACGACCCCTTCGCGAAGCCGCTCGAAGGTACGCCGACGGCCTCAAACGTGCAGACGTCGACGGTGCTGTTCACGCCGCTGCAAGAGTACAAGTTGCGAAATTCGTTCGCGACGCCGTACCTCGTTCTGACGCACTACACTGACCTCGTGAGTACTCACGGCGTTGTGCTGCTTCGGGGCGAGATCACACCGACGTCGGCAGCGGGCGAGGGCGGCGGAGACCTGAGGTATTTACTGAAGCAGGAGGACGCACAGATGCTGTCGATGGCGCTGCAGAAATTCTACCTCTGGGATGGAGATACACAGGAGACGGAAGCGGGAAAGTTGTTGCGATGCTTCCACGAGAGTCCAGAAGAGTTCAAGTGGGAAGACCTGCTCAAGCACGCTGATTTGACCGCCTGAAAGTGATGGCATTATTATGAAGACCTCTAATGTATACATCGATAATAACAAGACTTTAGGTATCGTAGCATCGTGTCCCATAAAAAAGAGTGACAGTCATCAGGGAGAACTTATCAAAGGCGCCTTCTTAATCCATGCCCTCTTCTCGATCTCATCAATCACGAATGACGCGAAACCAGCCCTCGCCAAAAACGCGCCCGTTTTGCCATCTCCGACATACCCCGCAATGACATCTTTCGTTTCCCTGTCTGTGAGAATGGGGACCCGGACGATCGTCCAATCCAAGTCGGCGCCGAGGTTGCGGACATTGTCCCCTATGGCGACGACGTCGTTGTACGCGGTGCGCGCAAAAGTGCCGACGCCCAAGACGAGCGTCGTGAACGCGAGGCTGAACTTGTCCTCCGGATCCGAGATGGAAGCGGTACCGAGGCAAATGAGCCGCTTCACTCCGTGTTCGCGCATCAGTTCGATGACGAGCGCGTAGGCCTTTGCGAGGGGTGTCCCTGACGGATGGAACGGGCCTTTCATCACGCTGGGTCCGAGTGCGGACAGGACGACATGGACACCTTCCATCGCCTTCGACAGCTCATCACGGTCGTCGAGTTCGCCTTGAATGACGACCAGCGCAGATTCGGCGGCGAGGTCACTGGGGAGATTCTTCGGGGACCGCGCGTAGGCGACGATGGTGCATCCCCTGTACTTGCGTAGCGCTTCGCGGATAAGGAGAATCCCAATTGAGCCCGTCGCTCCAAGCACGAGAATGCGCATGGGTGGTGAATGAAGGAGACAAAGGGAAAAAAAAATTTTTTTATCGTTGGTGAGGAGGCCAACCCTCGAATATAATAGCAAGGTGATGATGTAAATTAAATATCCGTTACATTAATGTGCTGTTTCCATGGGAGCTCTTCGCCACGCCCCGGCCGCCTCAGCCTCAACCTCCAGCGCCTGGATAGCCTTCTCCAAGTCCCCCTCTCCACCGAGGTCAAGACGGACCAGCTCACGTTCGTAGAGGCGCCCAAACTGACTGACCAGATCGGGTATCTCGTCATCCACCTTTGCCCGCTTCCCGCTCGCGCCCTCTATCGTACCAGCCCCCACTCCGACAAGACCACACGCGACGATTTGGTCGAACCAGCTGACAGGCTCTTGGGTGACGTTCAAGGCAAACCCATGTGATGTCAGCCGATGCCGAACTTGCACACCTATGCTGCCAATCTTTGTCGTCTCGTTCAAAAACACTCCAGTGTGCTCCGACGGAACAGACTGGATTCCATGACGTTCTCTGAGGTGCCGTTCCATCATCTTCTGCATCCGGCAAACATAGTCACGCGCACCCATGACGGGCGAGTAACGCGAAAGGTCAATCAGAGGGTAGCCAACAATCTGCCCTGGACCGTGGTACGTCATCTCACCACCGCGAGTGGTCGTCACAAAGTCCGCGCCGATATTCGTCAGGCGAATTCGGTCGTCGTGCGTGGACGATTCAGTCTGCCGCCGACCCGCGGTGTACACTGGGCGATGTTGAAGTAAGAGCAAGACATCTCGATGCGATTGTGTCTTCCGGTGAGCCAGCTGCAGACCATGAATAAATTCCTGCAGGGCAAGCGTCCTCGAGTAAGGCAAGGGAGTGCGGAAGTAATGATAGAAAACGGGAGGGAGCGACATAGCCAGTTGTTTGTGTTTATTTGCCCTCTTTCGGATTCCCTCGTCCGATCTACTTTTGTCCCCACGGAGGCTGATGTGCCTCTCCTCGTCGTTTCGGATTTTGCACGAAAGCCTTCCGTGTGGCGTGTGCGAAGCACACGTCTTCGGAGCTGTCTGACAATCAGCGCTTTTTGATATAAGTTGTCAACTTCTTGGTTTCTGACGTGACGGAATAGCGTGTGTTCCGGTATTTCTTGATGCACCTCTTCGAGTCACATTTAGGTGAATCCTAATGCCCACTTGTGGGGCTAAAAGATATAATAATTCAATACTCAGCGTAGTTTACATTCGAGCTGACGAAACTGTCGCGGTGCATAAATCTCCAGATCTAGAGTTCTCTGATCTCAAAATCCTGGGCATTGAGTTGTTTTGATTTCGCATGCATACTACCAACGTTATGGAACGGCCGTTCACCTATTTATGTGAGACTCATCGATTTGACATCGTACAACACTGGTATTGGGAATAATTTGCCAAATGGGACTGGACTATGCCACTACTGTTACAGAGAATGGGTCATGCAGATAAATCGTGGCTTCATAACTACTGAAAGACGAATAGGCAGTCCGCGGGTATGTTCTTTCTGGACACTTGTTTAGGAAACTTCGAAACCAATCTTGATTTGATGCTAGACTTGTTCTGACGAGAATGCTCAGCGGCAAAAGTCACATAATAAATAAACCCTACCTTCTCCAGCCTAGTTTGCTCCATCGATAACGCAGGAAGGTCCACCTTCTTCTAGCGCCGTTAGCTCCAGTCGAACAATCCCATTACATTGATGAATCACTTACGACAGAAAGACTTTTGGCTGCCTTTCGCCTCAATTCCTGAAGAGTTGGAATCTCATAGCGAGGATATTTCGACTTCTGCATGGTGTGACCGTGAAAACAACTTTGAACAGTGGCAAACTAGCATACGAACGCTGCTTCCTCCTTCGACATCGGTTGACATCGTTTGTGAAACAGACGTTGAGCAATGAGAGATGGAAGCTACCAGTGGTAGGAACGCTTGGGAATAGCGGTATTGACTGTGAGTGCCCAAACACTCAATTTATACTCGACCATGGTAGAAAGTGTCCATTCCAGGCTTTCGGACGTGAACACAGCTGGTCCCACGAAGTTGATCACCATGGCGTCTTTCTTGAGAAGTTCACAAGCCTTTTTCGGATCCAAATACCAAGGAACGCCCAGGCGTGCTGTCTACGGAGTAACTTGCGAAGACAGCAAGTCTTATGCTGCCCTTCGTGGTATATCGTCTCCGGACTGGAAAAAGTTCTGTTCCCTTTTCCGTTGCAATGAGCCCGATATGTCGTATCTCCGGCAACTGGCAGTTCTGCACCAGAGCGGTCGATCTATCCGTAAATGGCAAAGGCTTCGCGACGGGGTCGATCTCCGACGATTGTTCTTGCGGTTGCCAGCTCCGAACAGTATAAGGAACCCGACATATGGATATCACGAGGACACAGCCAGATAAAGGACGTAATGGAGATGGGTGCGTGAGAACGAGACTCTTCCAAAGTGGTTTTTTGCATGAGGGATTGATATGCCCCGTCAGCTTTCACAAGAGCATCCTCGGCCGACCTTATCCGACCGTGAAGGAAACAGAAGCTGGATACATTGCTTGTAAGTAACAAGTGGGAGCAAGCCCATACATGTCAAATTTCTTACCGAGCGACCCACTTTTGACCAAAGCCTCAAAAGAACCAGGATTGATTGCGGATATCGCGTGGATGTCTGGCCCTCTCCGGGCAACGATCCCGCCACTCGCTATCTATCCGGCATTCCGCAGCCGCAGGCTTTCATGCGTACTGGCAACTTGTGGAGGTGAGGAGTTCACGTAGCCTTGACAGAATGTCTCTGACTACCGTTTATTTATTTTGTCCAGTGAAAGTGCCCTTATCTTTCACGGGAGACGCGAGCTGACGCGAGCCCGGTCCCTGCAGGGGTAAAGTGATCGCGTCTAACCGTCCTGCACTGCATTGATAAGACATTTTCGACGAATGGTTATTTTTGTCGTTATCTCTGACTTTGCCACGTGACTTTTTCCCTCCTCCATGAGGGTGAATTGAATTACACCAGAGGCCCAAGTGGTGAGTCTCTTATCTCGGAAAGAAATCGGTTGGCAGGATAGGGAAATTTAGGGAATAACATATTGAATAGATTTAAATGCGGCCACTCTGGCCCCCCGCGCACGTCTCCCTTTCCCTCATTTCATTTTCGGAGGAGCGTATTGCTCTGGGATCAACCATTCTGAAACATTGCCAAAGTTCTTGGCCATTCAACCTCAGAAATGCAACATACTCATTCATTTTTGGGTGCAGAGAATGGTGCCGCTCTCCGAGTTGCGCGGGGCATTTTTCAGAGTGTGTTTCCAGAAATTTTCTTCTGCCAGACTCCATCGCTTACGGGCAATGTTGCATCGCAGGAGATGTGCCTCAGTAGGCGAAAAAGCGTCCTCAATTGCCAGAACTGTTTCTGAATGCTCTGCCCAGATTTGACCGAGGCGACTTGTCCTTCATAGCCGTCTGTGGTGCCATGGTGTTCATTATGGTCCCGGGACTGGCATTCCTGTATTCGGGCCTCGCCCGCAGAAAAAGCGCCCGTAAGATGTGTTTCTGTTGACTGTCCAGCCTGGAGTTCATGTATATCCGACATCACCAGTCTCATTAATTTGGGTTGTGTTCGCCAGCAATGCGGTCGTGATATTCCAGTGGTTTTTTTGGGGCTACTCGCTCGCTTTTTCTCCGACTGCGACCAACGGCTATATTGGGAATCTCAAACACTTTGGCCTGATGAAAGTACTCGGCGATGCATCGCCAGGCTCGCCTCTGATACCAGAACTGCTCTACAGCTTCTTTCAAATGGAATTCGCCTGTGTGACTGCCGGTATTTTGATGGGAGGCATCGCTGAGCGAGGAAGAGTTTTTCCGCCGTCGTGCTGACCTTTCTGTGGATGACGGTTGTCTATTGCCCCCTCGCGTACTGGGCTTGGGGCCTCAATGGCTGGGCATTCAAGTGGGGCGTGCTGGATTTTGCAGGTTTGCGGCTTTCTTTGTTCTAAGAGGTGTGACAGCCAAGCTCAATAGCACCTAAAAATTCCAGGCGGAGGTCCTGTCGAAATCGGCAGCGGTGTCGGGGGCCTTGCATATTCATGGGTCCTAGGACGTAGGCAGGAGAAGGAGCTGCTCAACTTCCGCCCTCACAACGTCTCGATGGTCGGCCTTGGAAGTGAGTTCTTCATTCCATTCCTTCAACCTGACGCGTTGTTGACGCCACAGGTAGCTTCCTTGCTATGGTTTGGATGGCTCGGTTTTAACGGCGGCAGCGCCTTTGGCGCGAATCTCCGAGCGTTCATAGCGATTTGGAACACCATGGTCGCTGCTGCGTTTGGGGGCATGGTCTGGTGCCTGTTGGATTACCGAATTGAGCGGCGCTGGACGATGGTGGGTTTCTGCTCCGGCACCATCGCCGGTCTTGTCGCCGCCACTCCATCCTCCGGCTATCTGCACGTCTGGTCGTCTGTCGTTGTCGGGGTTCTGTCCGGTGCCATCTGTAATTTTGCTACCAAGGGTAAGCGATATCTCGGTTCTGCTGAAGGAAGTTGGCCGTCGGCTGATCCACTCGGGGCCGCCAGTCAAATTCCTCGTCCGTGTCGATGATGCGCTCGACTTGTTCGCCGAGCACGCGGTAGGGGGAATGGTCGGACTATTGCTGAACGCGTTCTTCGCATCTGGCAGCGTCATCGCGCTGGATGGCATCAACACGTCGGTGAAGGGAGGATGGATGGACCACAACTGGAAGCAGCTCTACATCCAGTTTACCTACATCTGTGCAACGACTGGTTACACATTTGTCGTCACGGCGATCCTGGCAAGCTCGTCGACATTATACCTGGTATGCAGCTGCGCAACACACCTGAGGCCGAGAGAGTCGGAATGGACGAGGTCGAGGTGAGCCGTTGCCCCCTTTTTTTCTTGACTGGACTTGTTTAGAGCAACAAATTTCTTTCTTCAGATCGGCGAGTTCGCGTTCGATTACATCGAAATTCGACGCGACTTCACAGACGGAGCCGCACCGTTCGACTCCAGCCGAAGAGAATACTACCAGCCTCGTGCCAGCACCGACGAGCGAAGTGCGCCAGGCGACAAGTACGACGCCCAAAAATCGAGTGAACAAGAAAGTGAACCGGAAACGGCTCATCAAGGGCTCGAAACCGTCTCAGAAAAATCAGAGCATCCAAATACCAGTGTACAAACAGCATCAACGTCATAGCAAGCTATTGCTGCAAGTTATTCGAGACATACCCCTCGCACTCGCTGTATTGTGTTTTCCATATTGCTGTTATCGGGCTTAATGCAACCCGGTTTGTTATGTATAAATCCAAATTCCTATCTTATAATATCATGCAACAAAGTGGTATACAGAACTTTGCAATGAAGATATAATGTTATCCATCAATCAGTCTATTAGCAATCCCAGCCATAAACAAAGTCCTTTCCGTCTGTATTTTTTGCGCTGTCGGAGGTGCGTTGGTCGAGTTAGTTGTGGCGTTTGTGGAACCAGTGGCGGCGGAAATACGGGCGCCACAAATGCCGGATCCAAATTCTTCGTTCAGGAGCAAGTCGACGACATTGCGAGAAGCGATTGTTTCCGTCTCCATCGTTGAGATGAATCTGCCATGAAGATTGTGTCAGTCGACGCATTTAGTGAGCACAGACAGCTAGACGTACGGTTCAAACGCATTCACATAATAGAGACCTTGTTCTAATCTAACGGGCGGGAAGGTGGTCGTGGGAGGTAGCTCAGGGTATGCGTCCCACTAAAGGAAACGGATTAATCCGAGATTCACATTGGTTTCGACAACAGTCAGCTTGCCTCTTTTCTCAAGACCCATGTGACGTTTCCAAGGAACAGTTTGTTGAGCCACTCATCGCTGAGAGGTTGCTTTGAAAATATCTTGACGGCCCATTCGCCTTCCCGGATGGCGCCGTGATACGAGAGCGAGTTGAATTCAGGCTCCTTGCCGCCTTCTCTGACGCCCTCGTAGGTCGTGAGCATCATACCGGGCACGTCGGACGACTTGGTCAGTCCAAAATAGGCAGGGTCTGGTCTCTGCATCGTGGTAGCAAGCAGCGTGACATGCAGGTGTACGTATGGTTGCGGCGGCACGAGGCTGGTTAGGGACGTAGGTAGAGCGACGCCTGTAGAATGGAAGGGTGCAGCTATAATGACGGCTCTGTAATCTGTGCTTCCCCGCGTACTGCGCACCGTCCATTGGTGAGAAGACGGGCTATGCTTGATGCTGCTGACCTACATGATCGTGAGCTTCCATGAGGCATGATCAGAAGAAACAGATCACACCGAAGTGTTGAGAAGGATATTCGCTCCTGAGTGTCTGACAAATTGTTCAAAGATCTTGAAATTTCCGCCTTGGATGGCAGTTGCTCCTGTAGCTGCCAAGGAACACGCGCCCTCTAGAGCGTGGATTTTGTCCGCATTCTGACAGAAAAATGGAGGGAAAAAAATCATTCGACAGATGGAAATATCGCCAAGAAAGACTAACCTGACCGTAGTTAACCCTTGTAGCCGCTTCAATCACTTCGTACGTGTAGTCTTTCAGGACACCTTTTCTCATAAAGTAATCTGCCGTCGTGTTTTGGACATGTTCGTTCCACTCCAAAGTTGTAGACAGATCGGAAATGCTATCCCACTTGGGCGTCGCGGAAGTGTAAAGCGTCACAAACTTCTGGATCATGGCCTTGACACTGGACGTCGAGCGTTGAACAAGAAGATGAAGGAGAACCGGGAATCGGACTCACACTCTATCGGCCCGCATGGGCGACAACATCCCGTATCGCCATACCAACTTTATGGAATCCCACCACGAGTTTCGGAACTGTGGTCCAGGATTGAATGAGCGTTCGATGATGGCCGAAAATACGATGGTCGCACCGATACACGCAGTGTCTGACCATCCCATATACCGGTTCCTGCGTCTGAATCGTCCGCAGGAGAGATACGAGTCAAGTTGAATTCGTCCGATGCGCGCCACATGTTCTTGTTCACTTCGACAAAGATGGATGCGCCGAGTTCTAGCGGTGGCAGACTGGTGTTTCCGTGTGGGTACACTATGGTGCTACCTGGTTTGATTGACGGTTGAGGTTTTGAACGTGAACAGTCAGGGACAGACGCAATGCTCACGACCGCCAACATAACCTTCCTTCTCATAAATGTCTACTGCCACTTTCAGACCGTATCTTTCCTTTGCTTTGGATATCCAGAACGCGGCCGAACTGCCGGCAGCGCCTGCGCCGATGATGGCGATCCTGGAATGGTGCTCGGCGGAGGCTGGGCGACTTCGCTCTCTGG